>JASDQU010417868.1:0-10255 GCA_032191745.1 Picea mariana
TACACTTCCTCTTCGATANAACAGATGTTTGGTATGGTGTTCATCAGGTACATCAAGGATCCAATAATCTGTCTGTACAGTGTGGCATCTATCAAGTCTAACGAAGTATCGACCAACAGCTTCAGCTTCGCTTCCATGGGTGTATTCATGGACTTACATTCTAGCATGTCGAATCTCTTTAAGATTTTGACTGTGCACTTCCCTTGGTTAAAGAAGATCCTTTCTGGACTCTGCCATACCTCAAGACCTAAGAAGCAATGCATTAGGCCAAGGTATTTCATTTCAAATTCTACAACAAGTCTCTTTTTACATTCAATGATGAGCTTTTATTTTCCAATTAATAATAAGTCATCCACATACAGTAGTAACATTACTGGTTCATTAGCCATAATTTTCAAGTAGATATTTGAGTTTGCTTTACTCTTGGTAAGGCCTAATCTTGTCAAGAAATTGTCTTTATGACCATACCACGCTCTGGGAGATTTCTTCAATCCGTATAAGGATTTCTTCAATTTGCAGACATGAAACTGTTACATGTCAAAATTACTCAATTGGATAAGTGTTGCATGTTCCTCTCAATTGTCGTAAGTGTTGCATCTTCATTACAACTTTTTCAAGTGTCGCAGGTTGTTCACAAGTGTCGCAAACGATGTTCAAGCATACTTCCATGCCGACGACACTAAGGAGACACTTAAAACACCTCATATACTTGATCTGGAGAAGAGGAATTGATTAACTGGAGTCAAAGAACTCTTGACACCTGAGAAGAGATTTTAATCAAAGGTTCTGGGGGTGAGCGCTCTCCTATATCAGTCTAGGGAGTGCTGGCACTCTCCTATAAGGCTTCAGGGAGCGTTATAACGCTCCCATGCCCCCTCTGAAGGAGCTCTATCCACCTTTGGAGCACTGGCACTTCCCTCAAGCTTCCTAGGGAGTGCTACAATGCTCTGATGCCCCTTTTGAAGGAGTGCTGCCTAAACTGAGGCAGTAGTTGGCCCGTTGAGGAGAATAAGGGGAGGATCTTTCAATATTAGAAGGAAGTTGCATTCAAATTCTTGGTTTCATCAGAAGATCCCTGATCTAAGGAGGAGGTTCCTCAAATTGTTCTAAAGATAAATCAAGAGCTTAAGCTCCTCTTAACCTATATAAACAAGCTCTATGATGGTGAAAAGGGGGAAGAATTGCTAGTATGAAACCTATGATCTCATAGGAAACACACAGTCAGTCAAATGAGAGTGATCAGTGAAGCTGCTTTTACCTAGGTTGTGGATCTTTCGAGCAAGGGCTAGACAAAGGGGACTTGACGAAGCTGTCACATTCACATCTACGATTGTAAGTACTGATGTCGTTATTCTCATTAATATGACACGCTTGGCCTGTTTCTTTCTAGTTTGTGTCTGATGTTACATGAAATTATCATTGATAGATAGATCTGTTTTCAAGCTAATATCAATAGAGTAGGAAGTGGTCGTATCTTGTTTTTCTATAGAGCTCAGCGAGGAGCAAAGGATCAGAGTGCAACTCGGAGCGTGTAGGGACACACGTCGATAAATAGGTACTTTTGTTATCCTTCCTTCTCATGTGTTAGTTTAGATAGATTTGAAAGGAATTGAGTGTCCACGTTAAGAATTTTCTATCTTAGATTTAAGGTCAAGCTCTTTGAGGTAATCGACCTTTCCGCAGGGAGATTTTCTTACAACAAAAACTGGCAACTCCACTGGGGAGATAGCCTCGAATCGAAATTTCTTGTTTTGATTTCTCCTCATTGACCTTGTTCTACCCCTTGATTGTTTCAGACCTGGTTCACTCCTCTTTTGATTGGTTTCATGAGTTGATTGGCTCCCTAACCCATCATACTCAGATTGATAGTCGAGATTGCATTGAAATTTTTGGAATTTTTGACATTTTTGGGAGTTTTTGAACTTGCCACCCCTGTCCTTCTGTTAACAGAGCACCACCGCTCCCTCATAGACTTATACAGAGTTCTATAACGCTCCTTTCCTTTGGCAATAGAGCACCAACCCTCCTTTGGCCAATAAAACCTTCCAGAATCGCTTTTTCTGGGTTTTGCCTATGTGTCTCTCCCACTGGGCAACCCTGTGAGTCAATGCTTCTTCCTTTCCATCCTTGACATCTGTCTTTTTGAAGAACAAACATCTTACCATTTGGATTTTGTAGCTTCTTCACTATTGTTATTGATTTTTTCTGTTGTTTGGAGTCTGAGACCCATGCATTGTCTTTCTCTCTATTTAACTGAGTAAAAACCCTGGTGAAGGTCATCAAAGGCCTACAGATCTCTTCATCTTGATTTTAGTCAAGATCATTGTTCTTAAACTTTTTCTTTTGGGTGTGAATTTTGTTTTCTCTTTGATTGTTTCTTTTCTTTCGCTTTTCGTTTTGATTGCAACGAAAGGGTGTATTGTTTGTATGACTTTTGCTTGTGTTGGTTTGATTTTCATTCGTCCAAGAAGGTAATTAGCAAGACAAGAATTGTGTTGAATTGATCATTATTCATATACAAACAATGAAAAAGAATCTTCATGGTTGATTTTGCATATTAGAAGGTATCTCAAAAGTTTTAGCATCACATTAGGATTTGATTGAGAAAAAGAATTGTTTGAGGACATTCCTTATTTGTGCTTGTTAGTGAAAAAGAACTCTTTCTCTCTCCCTTAGAGAGATGTTCATCGAAAAGAAATGAATGCTTATCATCTCTGATGCATTTTTGGGACTAAGTCATAATTCCATTCATTTCACTTCCATGCACCCCTTTTTGAGTAAAGAATAACTATAGAAATCAATGCTAATTAAAAATTATCTAGAACTTTTTCTTTTCTAGGATCCTCCACCAACAGTAGAATAGGCTTATTACTTTGGATTAGGTTGTGAGCATAACTCTCCAAAGTTTTCCAAAACAAACAATAGCATCCTGAGTTAGGGAGATTCAAATCCAATCATCATATAAGTCTTCCTGGAATCCCCCTCTCACACAGGGGTTACACGCGGGGTCGCATTCGGGTGAGCTATGGGGACTAACCCTCCGTGGTTTAACTGATTGTGGTGGTCAGATCATATTATGGGGGTCACTTCAAGGTAAATCCAAAATTACTGCATGGAAGCCTTTTAGTTGATTTCAGGCTCGATACCCTGCCCGTACGTTCAGATCGGACTGTCGATTATTCCTGCCCAGGGACTGACTGCGAATTGGTAACCTTAGTGGCCATAATATTTAGGGTCTTACACAAGGTGACGATGATGGGAAGTCTCACTATACCTAGAGCAGAGATTGGTCAAAATCACTCGGGCTCCTTGGAGAGTAAATCCACAATTACTGTGTGGAAGCTTTCACCAAGATGTAAGTCTGTTAAGAAGGTCGCCATTGTAACTGTTCCACCCTATCCTCGCCCCTTCTGGACTTGATCACGAGACGTTGGATTTCATCACCAACTAGTACGGTCATCAAAAGAAGGTCTTGTTTGCTTGGTTTTGATTCTTATATTTATATTAGCGTATGTTGTTTCTTTTCGGTAGTTGGCCATAGATCTCTTTCACCGACTCTTTTTCGCCAACATCGAACCTCCACGCCGTTCGCGGAGGCTACAGGGACTTCCTCCAGAAAATATGGAAGGAAATACCCATTTACCCCCTCATTCTATGGAGGAATCTCCTCAACAGAGTGAGTTTCAAAACACTACAACTTCCCAAGAAGAAGTTCCCACTCCTTTGGATAATTTTCAAATTGTTTCAGAATCTCCAGAAGCTTACCACATTCCGGAGGGATATGAATGACGTATCCTCCAACTGAATTCCACTGGTGAATTTTCCATCGTCAATCCTTCTAACATTCCGGCTGGGTCCCATCAAAACCCTTTAGCCAATGACCCTTTTTGGACCGCAGACATTGTTCGAAGTCCACCACGCTTGGTGTGAGATCTTTATGGAACAGGGGAAGGTGCTGACGCACCTTTTTCCTACACTGTACCCCTAAACCATTTTACCGGTACCACCACTTTTACAGCCACACTACCCATTAATCCGAACATACCATCCATTGGCCCAAGGTCTACTCTTCCCCTCCAGATGGCCCATTCTACAATGGTCCCTCACATTCTGACCATTTCCACCGGTAATGCGATGGTCAATCAAGCTGCGATTGGAACACCTATAACACCAAGACCTACACTCCCTTTTGGGTTTGGGGCATCGATTGATTTCGCTGCCACCACTGCCCAAGCTACTACTACCCAAGTCATACCGGGAAGTTCCATACCTATCCAACAATCCAGAGGGACCGGTCTTGGTGGTCCTAATCCGCTCGGTTGCACCGGTCAATCTTTCACGTATGGTTCTCAAATCCCAGGAACTCTACCTCAAACTGGGGGGCATCCTCCCACCGAAGAAAAATTTCCATTCAGGGGGCACCCTCATACTGGGGGGCGGCCTCAATCCAGAGTCTACCATCAACCACATGGAAAAAATGTGTATGTAGCACCTAATCCATGGAACGTCCTTTTTCAAGGGAACACACAGTTCCCAACAGGACAAAATTCTCAGACTTCACAACAACGCCCTTTTGGACAAATGGAAAACCCAACCTATAACCCGCAAACCCATCCGGTTATCCTCTGCTCACACATGCTTCTCAAAACACCTCAAATCCCGTGTACTCTGGTCAAAACCAACCTCATCCAAGAGGGCCCACTAGTTATAATTACCCACATAACCCGGTAATGGGCCCTACTGGTGTCCCTCTACCACACCAACATTACCCACAGGTTAATCGACAACTACCTTTTCTAGCTACTCTAGATCTTCCAGACTTGTCTCGATTAACGAATGACCCTATTTATCATTCTCCAGTTTGGCCAACTATCCCAGCTAAACTTCCTTCTAATATCCCAAAATTTGACGGAAAGTCAGGAGAAGACCCAAACAACCACGTGATGACTTTCCATTTGTGGTTTTCATCCAACTCCCTCATGGACGATTCTATTTGTTTGTGTCTTTTCCAATGAACACTTACGGGTTCCGTAGAAAAATGGTATATTGAGCTACCACGCACATCTTTTCACGATTTCAACTCCCTTGCCATGTCCTTCCTCACACACTTCCAACTGCCCATTCGATACGAGACGGGTACTAAACTATTAACCTCCCTTCGCCAGACAACTTCCATACATATCTCTGATCATATTCATGAATGGAGACGACGACGAAGGCTAATCAAAGCAGTCATCCCTGACCAATTGTTAGTAGAATGGTTCACTAAATCATTATTACCCCAGATCACTCGTGATGTTGCCATGGGTGGTGTAGTCACCGAGGAAGAAGCCATCACCCGAGCTCAGTACTTAGACTTAGTCTATTCACAATCTGGTACTCTATATGAGTTGATCCCAAATGCTACCCGTGCCACTAATGATCCATCCAAACCATCGTCTGCTTCCCACGCGGATGGAGTTATTGGCTCTGTCAAAACCCATTCTACTACCCAGTCTACTGGAACGATTCAGCAGCCCACTTCGACGGTTTCTCCCAGTCTGATTGCACCCTCTTCTACCCCCCCTCAAACTCAGGTCTCTGAGATGAATGTGGTCCAATCAACCCCTTCACAACAACTTGGAGGCAGGAAAAAAACAAGAAAAATAATTACAACGAACAACCCAAAACCCAACCGCAAATCCCTACTGCTGGAAAAAAACCACAATGAAAACCGAAATTCCCATGTCTCATTTGTGGAGATGATCACTACACTCGAGACTTCCCACATCGCGACGAAGTGGCCAAACTTTTCAAGGGAAATTCACAACCCACTATGCTTACTCAGCTTTTTCCTTAGCAGTAATCTTTGGTTGCTCAAACCCCCACGCCGAGGGGCAGTTCCAGCCAACCCCATGATGAGGACTCAACAAGTGCCCACATTTACATGTTCAACAGGGTTATTCTAACCACTCGATCTGTGACATATGACACGCCAGTTAAACCTGATAAGTCGAAAATCGCTAACGGTTCCCCGCCAGACCCGTTACCATCCTCTGTGAATCCTCCATCTATTATCCCTCCATCCGGGCCACTCCATATCGAGAAACCTTATTTTGACTCCATCTTACGCCCTCCTAAGAGCACCATCTGAAAATCTACTTTCAGTCCTAATTCACGGGCTGCCCAAAATTACAATATTGTAGAAGATTTGTCCCAAGCACCATGTGCTATGTCCACCTTGGAAGTTCTATAACACTGTCCCAGCCAACGTAGAATGCTCTTAGCCACTATCACCACTTTTGATTCTTAGTCATCAAACAAACTCATGTTTAATCTAGACAACCATCAACCATGACTCTCCCACCAGCTAGCTTTCCAAATCGACGTCGTTGTTCACAATCAACAAATGCATCGAACTATCTTGGATGAGGGAGCCTCTACTTGTGTCATGTCTCTAGCCTCTTGGAAAATATTGAAATCACCTACCCTTAACAAATCCCCTACGATGTTACGTGCTTTCTATGGATGAGGTTTTCATCCTCACGGATTATTACAATCCTTAGCAGTTTAGTTGGGTGGAAAAACTATTACCGTTGACGTCGAGGTGGTCAATGCCCTCCTCGATTACAACCTATTACTTGGAAGAAGTTGGTTCTATGCTATGAATGTCGTCGCCTTGTCGGTGTTTCGATGTGTACAATTCCCCCATCAAGGAAAAATTGTTACCATCGATCAACTTGATTTTTGTACACCCGATGCTCACATCCCTGCCACCAACAACATTCCCTTTTTGGGAGACCACCTAGTTACGTATGAAAGCGTTGGTGTTGGCTTATTGAAATATTCTATCCTTATGGCTACATTCCCTACACCACTTCCACCTACCACACATCATATTGTCATCGTCAATATGGTCTCAACTATGCCTTATCAATCGTTGGAATCATCTGATTCGTGGATTGTACCTAGTCCTTTGGAATTCGATGTGCTCAGTGACACTATGCCACTTAGCCCAGCCGAGGCCGCATACATAGCTATTCAATCTGCCTCTCCCTCTTCCAACAATTCACATTCGTTGGCACCCGATGCCTACTCAATGCCCTCATGGTTGGATTCCCTATCATCTGCCTTCGATTACATTTCCCACATTTTTCCTTCTGATGAATCGATTATGGAAATGCTCAACATCGACGAACTACCTTGGGATGATAACCAACATTGATCCTCTTTTCTTCCGCCATTGGAGAAAATTCACTGAGACGTACACTCTATCTCCCCTCCCAATGTTACCAATGCTCCACAATATTCTATCCTCACACAATATACTCCCCTTGAGGGGAACATGGGTAACATCTCCACTACGATCATGATTGACATTTCAATCAAAGAAGGTATCGTGGAAAACATCAACCTTGGTGCCAATTGCACAATCGACGAAGTGGCTTCTTACACCGCTTTGTTTAAAGAATTCCATGATGTCTTCGCATGGAGCTACGAGGAAATGCCAGGGATCAACCCTTCGATTGTCGTGCACGAAATCAAAACTTACCTTGACATGAAACCCGTTCGACAAAAACTTCGCCGGGTTCATCCCAAGAAAATCACAGCTATAAAGGTAGAAGTTGAAAAACTTCTAAAATCTAGCTTTATTTATCCCGTCCCTTTGACAGAATGGGTCTCCAACCTTGTTCTGGTTGCTAAGAAACAAGGGACCATCCGTGTTTATGTTTACTATCGATATATCAACAAATCTTGTCCCAAGGACAACTACCCTACACCCTTCATCGATCAAATCATCGATAATTGCACAGGGAGCGTAGTCTTCTCTTTCATGGATGGATTTTCTGGATATAACCAGATTGAAATATTACCTGTTGATCAACATAAGAAAACCTTCATCTGCCCTTGGGGTACTTTCTCCTATTGAAAGCTACCTTTTGGCCTTAAAAATGCTGGTGCCACTTTCCAGCGGGCCATGTCATATGCTTTCCAAGAAATCAAACATATAGCAGAACCATACCTCGACGATTTAACCACCCATTCGCTAAATCGATTCGATCACATTGACCACTTAAGGGGGATTTTTCTTCGATGTTGGTTTTACCGTATTCATCTGAACCCTCACAAATGCATTTTTGCTGTCAAATCTGGTCGACTCCTCGGTTTCATTGTCTCCAACGACGGGATCAGGGTGGATCCCTTAAAGATTAAGGCCATCCTAGCCTTACCCCCACCTACCAATTTAACCCAACTCCAAAGTTTGCAAGGCAAAGAAAAATTTCTTCGTTGTTTCATCTGCAACTATGCTGAGATCACTAAAGGGTTTATGCGGTTACTGCAAAAGAACATCCCTTTCATCTAGGATGACACTGCCCAATGGTCATTCGATGCTCTCAAGCACGCTTTGACCCACGCACCTTTGTTACATCCACCCAAATATACAAAGGACTATATCCTTTACTTGGATGCCTCCAATTCCACTATTGCGATGGTGTTAGTTCAGGAGGACCCTAACAACGAAGAACATGTGATTTATTATCTGAGCAAGAGTCTATCCGGACCCGAACTCAGATATTCACATGTCGATAAACTGGCTCTGGCAGCCGTCATCATTGTCCAAAGGTTCCGCCACTACATCTTATTACGCACCACCACGATAATCACAGACTCCAACCCTATGTACCACATCTTGACACATCAAGTACTTGGGGGAAAATATTCAAAATGGATCGTTCTTATTCAAGAATTTGATCTTGAATTTACGAAGGCCAAGGCCAAAAAATCCCTAGTGTTTGCCGAGCTCATCTGTGCTCTGCCTCGTGCCAATGAAAACATTGAACCTAGAGATTATCTCCATGATGAGTCTCTCTTCCTCATCAGCACATCTGATCCTTGGTATGGAGACATTCTCCTCTACCTTCAAACTCAATGTTTTCAGCCCAACATCTCTCGCGAAGAGCATCGACGCATTCGTCACCACTCTCGTCGTTATCTCATCATCGGCGACACCTTGTATCGCTGGGGTATTGACACCATCCTTCGGTGATGTTTGATTCACAAGGAGGCTGAACACATTTTGAATGATTGTCACCTTGGCGCCTGTGGTGGTCACCTTTCTGGGATGGCCACAGCCCAAAAAATCCTACGTGCCGACTACTTTTGGCCCTCGATTTTCAAAGATTGCATCGAGGCTGTCAAAAAATGCCCACCATGCCAAATCTTTAACAAGAAGGCACACACGCACCCTACTGTGCTACACCCTATTATCGCCATCGTCCCCTTTGCCAAATGGGGCATCGATTTCATGCAGTGTAAGCCTACCTCAACCGGGGAGCACAGTTACATCATCATCGTCGTTGACTACTTCACAAAATGGGTTGAGACTATGCCTACCTTCCTGAATGATGGTCGTACCGCAGCTCTATTCCTCTTCAACCATATCATAACTCGTTTTGGTGTACCACGTGCCATTGTCACTAATCATGGTGCACACTTCAAAACAAGATGATGAGCGAATTACATGTCAAATTGGGTTTTCGCCATGAAAAATCATCCCCCTACTACCCTCAAGTGAATGGGTAGGTTGAGGCTATCAACAAAGTCCTAAAAACCATGATCCAACACATGGTAGGGGAAAACAAGACATCGTGGCATTTACAACTGTTCTCCGCTCTCTGGGCCTATCGCACTTCTGTGAAAACTCAACTGGATTTACTCCTTTCCATTTTGTCTATGGAATTGAAGCCGTCCTACCAATCGAGTGTGAGATTCCATCACTCAAACTGAAAATAGAACTCCTGCCCCATACTTCTGCTGAAGAAGAATGATTCTTGTATTTATCCAAATTGGACGAAACACGTCGTGACGCTTCTCTCGCCAATGAGGCACATCAGAAACTAATTAAGAGTCAATATGAAAAATCCGTCCACCCTCGGACTTTTGCAGAAGGAGACTTAGTTCTCGTTTACGACCAAGATCATGATAAATTGGGAACAGGAAAGTTAGAATCTATGTGGCACGGTCCTTACATCGTGAAATGTGTTCTACGTAGAGGCACTTACAAAATAGTTGATCATGATGGAATTTCCCTGGGAGAGCCCCGAAACGGGCTTTACCTTAAAAAGTACTATGCCTAGATCACCTAGCATCTGTACTTTGTACATTATTGTATTTTAGTTTGGTGTTTCTATTTCTTTCGCGTGCTCGAGTATTTACCATCGCCACTCATGACTGTGCTTGTGTTTTCATGCACATATGACGTCTTCCTTTCCTA
>JASDQU010417869.1:7383-17638 GCA_032191745.1 Picea mariana
GGTATTTTCTGCTGAAGAACAATGTTGGTTATGAAAATGAAGTTATGGCACCTTGGTTATGTGATATATCATGATAATGATAGCTAGAGACATCATTGATCTATTGAAACATACTACTAGTACATGTTTTGTTGGATGCTTAGTATTTGCTCTAGTGAATGGAGGATCGAGGATGATCTGTTGGGGTACATGACTAGTGCATATTTGAGTTCATTAATATATCTTATGATGTATTATTAGAAGCATATTTATTGGATATCATGGTGCATGCATTTGGCATATGAATGGGCTACATATTGGGACATGTAGTTGGTGAGTTGATGAGGTGATCATGTTGTACATAATTGATGAGCCATACCTTGATCTATAGTTGATGCATGATCGACACATGTTTTATGGAGGATTTAGCATACATGTATGAGGATTCATCATGTTGTGGTATTGGTGCATGGTTGATGTACTTGCTTGGTACAAGTGATGATACATGTTGATGTATATGTTTGGTACACTCATAAATGATATATGTTTTGATACATGAGAGAATTGATGGTTGTGGCACTTGGTTCATGGTAGAGGTATATCATTGGTGATATGTAACTTGTTTTGAAGCACATGGTTGACATGTTGGTAGAGAAATATGGTTGATACACTCCATTGATGATATCTTATGGGACAATGTATGGTGTTGATGTACATGGTTGATGTACATGAGTGTTGTCCATGGTGGGCACACAATTTGGTACTTGATGTACATGGTTGATGTACATGGGTGTTGTGCATAATGAGCACACATTCTGGTATAGAATGTACTTGGTTGATATATTGATCATGATTCTCTATTTCATTATTGATATATCTTTTGCTTCATGATGTTTGGTATGAAACATGTTTTATGCATGGATAGGTCCAAGGATTGTCATAGAAAGAGAAGTTGATCTATGATCCGATTGAACAGTAGCATTTGCAGTAAAAACATGTTTTCATATTGTAAATAAGATAGGGGGAGACATACCCATAGGGGGAGTCATTCATCTTCCCATGATTCTAGGAGGAAAGAGCCCTATACTTGAAGAAAGAGCACAGAGGCATAATTTCAGGGGGAGCAATGGTCACAAGAGGAGTATGAGAGATATATCTTCAACATTACATCAGAGTGATATCCATTGTTCAAAAGGGGAGAGATTATTCAGAGGAAGATCAAAGGCATTCAAACAGGGGGAGAAACCACTGGGGAGACTGACCCTTTTCCATTGATGTCAAAGGGGGAGAGATAGTTAGATTGATGTGATTGATGACTATTGATGTAGAGCATGCTTTGTCTACATGTTGACATCAATGATTACTTTTGACATCAATGTTGGTATTTCCATCAATGCCAAAGGGGGATATTGTTGGATCATGTTGTCATTGATGCCAAAGGCGTGATTGATTGATGTCAAGTGATTGATTGATGCCAAAGGATTGATTGATTGATGATTGATGTCAAATGCAATATGTATTGTACTTGATGAGAATGGATATATGTCAAGTGGAATAATAGTCATATGATGTCATGCATAGATGAAGATGGATCAATGAGTTGTCATTGATACATGATGAATATGGATTGATGTGGTTTCTTTGATATGATGCATAGTTGGATTGATGTAATGATGAATCATTATTGTATTATCATGGTTGATAAGGTGTACAAATAGATGAACTCCAAAGTGGTCCCCTTATGGTGAAATCCCTCATGGGAAGATGCTTTACGGATGAGTTATCCTTGAAGTATGGTTGGAGAACCCATGCTTAATTATGGAATAATGAGATGAAGATCAATGAATTTGTCAATGAAACTATCCTAGATGGATAGTTCTTGTCATGCCATTTTCGGTGGTGTGTGGAATGTCACATAACTCCTCATGGTTTGAGAGTTATGGCCTTACAAAGATGGAGGACCCCCATATGTAGCCTTGAAGCCCCAAAAGGTCAAAGAAGTGAAAGAGATTGCAAAGAATAAATTATTATTTAAATGATAAAGTGAAGTTACAAGGTCAAGAAGGATTATTTAAATAATAAAGTGAAGTGACAAAATCAAAGAATATTATTTAAATGATAAAGTGAGGTGACAAAGTCAAGAAATAATATTTAAATGATAAAGTGATGGAGAACTTTCTAATTATGGAAAGTGGTTAACCCTAAAATGAGGAAAATGGGTTAAGTAACCTAGAAGTGGGTTAAGTGACCTAGAAAGGAAGCTACTTTGAGAAGTATAAATAAGAGGCAAGGGTCTCTTGTGAAATTGCATCTCTTGAGCATGTATTGAAGATATATTATGAGAGAAATAGAGTATGGAGGATCTCATGGATGCATCAAAGTTTTGACAAGTATGAGATCATGATGGAAAAAGTATCAAAAGTTCAGAAACCCTAGTTTTTGAGGTATACATGGGCTGCAGTGAGCGAGGGCACATACATACGCGGGCTGAATGAAGGTAGGGCACATACATTGGATAAAGTCTTGAAGACTTGTGGTTGAGTTGATGACAGGCTATTGAAGACGAAAGCAGGTTCCAGATATGCATTTTATGGGCTTAGATATGCCAGAGAGATTCTGGTATGGTTATATTGTTGTCTTGATGGATAGTCTTGTTTGTTGTGTGGTGAATGATTAAGGAATTCTTGGTATGGCTGTTGTGATGTGGTTTGTGTTGGTTGATGGAGTGAGAAACACTCTTATGATTTAGTGCTGATATGATTGCTATAGTATATTGGTTACTTATACATGATTTAGTAGCATTCATATTGTCTGGTTGAGAAGCATGAATAAGTTGTTGCAGAGATTGGATGTGTTTTGATTGGTTATGGATCAGATTGGATAGTGAAAGACATAAGAAAATGTGATTGAAGGTTGCAGAGGATCTGAGTATGTGATGAAAAGAGAACCCTAATTGATCAGAGGTGATATGCAGGCTGTAGTATAGATCGGTCGCGTACATACATAGGCTATACCACTGGTAGGGCACATACATATGCGTGATGCACTACCGACATTTCACGTACCTATGATAGATTGATATCTATTGAGGATTGTTTCCTCATCTCATTTGGTGCTGAGGATGTAAGTTGAGTCTTGCATTATAGAGCTAGTTCTCTTGTAGATTTGTACTCTATTCAGTTGTTGCTGATAAACCCCATGGATTCTAGTCCGTAATAAAAAGAAAATTGTGCATACATCTTGTGTTCTTTGTGTTCCTTGTGGTGATGATTTGTTCATGATATATTGCTAATATGTGTTCACATTTAACTAGTTATAAATGACAACAATGAGTAATGAGTTAATGGTGATAGTTAACTAATGAGTTTTGTGTAAGAGGGAAGTTTTGGGAAAACGATCCTTACACTGTTCACCCCCCCCCTCTCAGTGTAGTCGATGTGTCCAACAACTTGGATATTTCGTATGGAATCCTTGGATAGGGTGATTTACTCAGAAACAAAATCGTAAGGCTATGGGATAGTTAAGGGAGCCACCTATCCTCCATTTTTCATATTGAAGCTTTGAAAAGGGCCACTAAGGTCAGTAGATGAAGGCTATGGGTCATCTACAAGAAACCATGTGCAATTGTGGAAATTCTGTGGTATGGGTTGAGCTAATTTGAGGGGAAAATGAGCTTGTAAATAGAATCATGGGGTTTGTGAGGGGGCCGAGTACCCATTTGGTGGATCATGATTTTAGAGGAGAGGTTGTAGGGCCTGTAACAACTCTGTGGAGTAAGAGATTAGAGGTCATTGCCAATTTGACAGTTGGAGGATAGTGGGAGAATTGGAAAGATTCATGGTAGTTATGAAACATTGTATAAGAATTATTTGGAATCACTACGAGGTTCTTGCATTTTTTTATTTAGTGAACTCACAGTTGCCTTGCAATCTTCACAACTATGTGTTAGGAGTATTTTGCAGTTGTCTTTAGAACCATTACAAATCATTGTATCACTGTTTCCATACTATTATAATATGCCAAGGTTATATTCTCTATTCTTTTCATAATGGATGTATGCAACATGTTTGACAATATTATTCTCTTTAAATGCAAAATGTTGTAAGAAATTACTAGTTGCTTTAAGAAAAGTGTTTGGAAAATTTACATAAAGAAACAACAAAAATCGTGGATAGTAACCTAACACCCTAGCCTACCCTAGATGGGAACATTATAGTGGTATAAATGTTGGTGGTATTTACACCTTGTTACTACATAAGGAATTGATGCCTACAAGAAGAATTAGAGGGAGGAGAGGATAGACCATTCTAGGGATAGAGTCATCACAAGAACAAAAAGTTGATCTCATGCACAAGGTGAGTAGGTTGACTATTCCATCTTTTGACATGTCTTCCAAGAGAACAACTAGAGAATGGGTACATAAGCTGGACTTTCACCTTCAACTAAGTTCACCCAATGATTGAGGCAAAAGCAATTAAGTATTACACCCTTCACTTGGAAGGAGAATCTCATGAGAGGTGGTATCTTGGGCTGGTGACATTAGGGCATGCCAACATCATTTCATATGTGGAATTCACTCAAAGTTTGATGGATAGGTTGGAAAAGAAGGATATAAGGGTACAATTCAGGTAGTTGTAACAATTGATACATATAGGTACACTAGATTCATACATCACATTTTTCAGAGGATGGAGGTCATTGTCACTGCAATTTCTCAGTAGTTGTTGGTGACTCTATTCATGGAGGATCTAGCTGAGCCCTTGAGAGTATGGTTGAAGGCATTTAGGAAGAACACATTGCATGCTCCCATAATGAGAACCCAATACATGATGGACATAGTCTCGAAGAAGGTACCAACAAAACCCTTCATTCCTCAAAGGGGTAATGAGACAAAGTTACCCTAGAATCCATGGATAGTGAAGGACAGGATAGATGAGGATACTCAACGAGAGCTAAGAAGAAAGAAACTTTGTTTTAGTTGCAAATAACCATGGGATTTGGGTCACCAATGCATGGGAAAAGGGAAATTACACTACATAGAAGTACTTTTCGATGACGAGGATGATGGAGAAGAAGAGGTAGTTCATGCACAAGATAGTGGAAAAGGAAGTGGTGAGGCATAGAAATCACACCCTGAAGCTACAACACAAGAAAATTTGTAGGAACGAGTCAATAAAGTGACCATTTCCACACTTTCAAGAGTTCCCAAGTATTACACTTTCAATATCACAGGAATTTACAGGGGCATAGAGTTACACCATTGATCAATGGTGGGGCCACCCACAACTTCATTGATGGAGCACTTGTCACTAGAAGACACAACCCTATAGAGGATTTCGAGGGTTTTGATGTGGTAGTGCTAGATGAGTACACCATGAAATGTACTCAGAGGATTTGAGGATTGGATGTGACTTTGGGAAACTACACATTACCTGGTGAATTTTATGTAGTAGACTTGGAAGAAACTCATGTAGTATTAGGTGTCTAGTGCTTGTACTCGTTGGGGGGTATCCACATGAACTATTAGGAAATGAGGATGGAGTTCGGGTACAAATAAGGTCAATGAGTTATACTGAGAGGTATGTTGATAGGAGTCCCCGGGATCATGTCAAAAAAATTCATGGAGGATATTTTTAAAAAAGAGGATGTGGCTTGCGTAGCTGAGTGTTTAATCACCATGGAGAATCCATCATAGGATCTCTAGCACTACCATGTGGACATATAGGCATTTATTCAAAAGCATGATAGGGTGGGTGGACCATTACTGGCATGGAGACCACTTGATAGGGTATTTGAGCATTTCATCGAGTTAGAGGAGGGAGTGAAGCTCGTTGATCCAGGAGGATCTCTACACAAGGAATTATTATTTTTCATACCATCGAGAAGATCATTAAAATATGGAAAAGAATAATTAGTGCTCATGAATGAATTACTTAAATTGTAAAAATAATTAATACTTGAAATGAGTATGATAAACTCATGCATTAGTCATGCATATTGGAAAAAATGATTAATGCTTGAAGTGAGTTTTAGAATATCACATATTATTCATTTAGTTGTAAAAATGGAAAATTAGTTTTGTGAGAGAATCCAACTCACAAATTAGTTTCCTAATTTTAAGAGGAAATTAGTTTCCTAGTTTTAAGGAGGAAGTTAAGGGTCTCATGAGTTGGTTTGGACTCTTCCTCACTTTATCACAAGTGGTTTCCTAGTCCCAAGGAGGAAGTTAAGGGTCTTCCAAGTTGGTTGAGATGCTTTCCCATTTTTGTCCTTGAGTTGTTATTAGATTCTAAATTTGTGGATCTTCTCTCGTTGAGTTATGGAGTTAAGAAAAACTATATAAACTCCTTATGAAAAGTCTAGGTTTCATATTTTAATGAATCCTTTATGGATCATCCCTTGGTGGAGAGAGAGCTCAAATGTAGTCCTTTTGGTGTCTGAAGAAATGTCACTTATGTGAGAGCCTTAAGTTCTCTTTTGTGTGAGAGAAGGTTGCTTCAGGTTTCAGCCCCTATAAGGAGCATGTGCCACATTTTGTGAGAAGATTTCAACCCTTTCAAAGGAAGGATACTCAAGCAATTCATATTCCAAGTGGATCTAGAGATGTAGCCAAAATCTTCTGGTGAACTCCGTTAACAACTTGGTGATATCTTGAATTATGTTTTCTTATGCATGTTTTATTTCTACAATTATGTTCACTAAATGAATTAAGTATTGGATTATGAGACTAACACATTCATGAAGTGTTGGCAGCCAATTCATTTTTTTTATACTGTCCTTATAAGATGCCTACACCACTGTTTTGCGAACCTTGATTTTCATCACAATCTTTGGAATAAAACAACTCTATTATTTTTGTGCAATTTGCACACCTGCCTTTGTTCTCATTTTTGCGACTGCAAGAATGAAAATTTTAATTTCGAAGTCACATTAAAATCGTCACTGGATTATTATGGGCATTCTTGTCTATGTGTTCACTACATTTCTAATTTAATTATATTCACACAGTTGGCAAGACTCCAAGATCTTTACTCATTTGGCATTCTTTGATTGTTAATATAACTTCGTTTTTATAAGACTGTGATAATATTCTTATGATCAAGTTTTTGATACATTGGTGGTTTGATGTTTAATAGTCTTTCATCGATTTTCTTGTCACATTGATCTTATGAAAAAACACATTGAGTATGTGGTTAGATCCTTGGTTTAATTATTTCATTTCATACATATTTGATATGATCGAACCCTTGGTGTTGGTTTCAAATCATTATTTTGGTTTTAAAAACTATGCTAAAACTATTGCACGCGCAAATGTATGGTCGACTTACCATACATTTCATTGATTGTTTGAATGGCATGGTTTTTAACATATGCAGTGGTGATTTGAATCGTTTTATGCGCCATCGGTTGTACTTATGAAATGACTGTTTTGCATGGGCTGATCTAGCTCCACCACCCTCGTACATTCGGTCATTAATGCATTCCCCCTATCCCAGCTTAACTCTGTTGTTTTCGGGTAATCCTGTGTGCCTTTGATCCTGCCAATACCCTATTCGAACCCTTGGACGCAAACCCTTGCCCACTGTGTGATCCTGTCTATGGCACTAGTGGTGTGCATAGAACCAAATGGTAGCCAAACTCTGTTGCTATTCGATAATGCTCACCAAGATTTGGAAAATGGTGGTTGGTTGGTGTTTATACAGAGGTTCGAGGTCTTTAACCTTTCGGTTGCCCAACAATTTGCCCTCACCTTCGATGGGTGCAAGGCTAAAGTTCGAGACATACAGCTTGAGCTCAATGAGGAATTCATAAGCTTAGCCACAGGACTACCAGCGACAGGGAAAAGGTGGTTCAAAAATTCAAGAGTTGACGAGGTGTCGTGGCCCCTTCTATTCACTTCAAGAAAGATTGTTTCCTGTGATAAAGGTATGCCTATCACTACCCTCAAACCCAGGTGGCACGATCTTTTGTTAATTTTTAAAGAGTTTGTGACCTGTGAAGGTCGGTATGGCTTGGTATTTTTGTATCACCTTCAGTTATTGATGAATTTCATAGGCTATCCCTTAAATATGCCACATTATCTTTTACAAAGTCTGTACATGATGTCTAAGAGATTCAAGCGTGAGAAGGATGATGGCAGCCTTTTTCATCATGGCTTGATTAAACTCATTATCATCCATCATTTAAACCTTAGTGGCAATAATAGGCAAGCCTTCCTATCAAGGAATGGCTTTGCCAATACCGAGTCTGGTCAAATTGACAAGTTTGTGGTTACAGAAACTTTGGTTGGGCCAACCATGCCATTTCATATCCTTCTACCCCCTGTCAAACCCTCAGATTGCCTGGACATGGACCTACCCAATACTACTGTCGACCCAGGTGCTAAAGAAAAGACTGAGGCTGTTAAAAATCCTGTGAGGAACAAAGGTAATAATGATACTACTGTTGACAGTAGGGGGAGGAAAAATGACCAATTGATATCGAGATACGCCAGGAACAAACCCAAGAAAAATGTTGATCAGAAACCAATAGTGTTGAGCGAGGACTTAGACTCCGATATTGAGCATTTCTTAGCTGAGGAGTACCCCTATTCCCATGGCGTATGCTCTACGAAACTCGATGATTATGTCTCTAACTTACCCCCGTGCCTCAAAAACAACCCTAACTACTCGGGAATCTAGCTGCACAATGAAACCCCTGGTGACTTAAAGAAACCCTCGCTTGTGATATCAAAGCCCGAGAAACCATCATGTGTCCAATGTAATTCTTGGCTAGAGCGTTATTACATCGACGTTACCTTGTTGCAATCAAAGATCAAATCGTTTGAGGAGAAAGTTACAATGCTGTCAAAAGAAAGAGACAAGCTTCAAGCCAACGACAACAAAACAAAAAACCACTGGTTCAATTGTCTTTAGAAACATCGAAACGACAACGACTTTTGTCAATTCCAAGTTGTCATGATTGAAGCCTTTTCTTACTGCTTAGGTACGAATTTCAATATTAATTTCTCTTTGTGAGTTTGTTTGGATTAATATAACCGATTGGATTTGCTTTCTATAACTCTGTTCGTTTTGATTCAAAATGATTCTGTTTGTTTCATTTTACCAAATCAATTTCGTTATGAATCATGAGTGGGAAATTTGTTTGCTAAACTCGGATACAGCTATGATTTGGTTAATGAGATTTTATTATTCTTAGTTTAGTATAAATGATTGATTTGTTTTCTATTTTTGTTTGGATTGCCTCTTGAAACAATTTTGTGTGGATAGTCGATTCGATTTGGTTTCGATTAAGTTCTGTTTGGTTCAAAACAATCCTGTTGACTTCGATTTACCAGGAACGATTCTGTTTCGTTTTGAATAAATATTCTCGTTTGGATTTCGATTACATTCGACCTGTGCAAAAGATCTATTTGCTAAAATCGTGTAGTTGTGTTGCTTGATACGATTTGGCATAATGATTGTGTCGGTCCCAAATAGGTTCGATTCATTTCTTCTATTTTGATTTTGAAACGATGATGTGTGCCACGATTAGCATGATCATTTGTATATGTTTGATATAGTTCCATTAATTTGAAATACGATCCTGTTGATTTCATTGTGATTCAAAAACGATTTTGTTAATGGCTGAGGCAACATAAACTATTGCACGAATGATTTGTTTAACCGGTTACAGTTTATATCAATTGGAATTGGTTCAAGAGATGTTTTCGTTGGTTCTCAAACTGTCAATCGATTCTGTATTTTCCAAATTGGTAATGAAATTCGTTTGACAAATCTCACATATCCTGGTACCATTAGACCAATTCAATTACGATTTCATGTGTTTCGATTTGCATACAAGTTTTGGTTTGGCATGAATGATTCGCTCTGTTTGGAATTAGTAATTAAAGATTTGTTTTGATAATTCTAATATAATTATGTTAAGTTATGGATTGATTTTAAAACGATTCTTTTTTCAAATTAGACCAGCTATAGAATCGCAAGATTCTATAGCTAGTCTTAAGAATTAGATTTTTGTCAATTTTATCAATAAAATATCCTCTAAACTTGTCTATTTTTGTCTTCTTTCAGGTGCATACAAATTACAATGATCAATTGGGCATGTTGTGGCATTTTAGGAGATACTTTGGATATAGTTTTGTTTTAGGTTGTTAGCTTGAGTCAGAAATAGAGACTTGGGATATTATCCCAAGCTTTTTGTAAACTGTTTTGATAATTCCCACTGTTGGTTGTGGAGCCTGATTATCTTCCTGATGCAGAGGTTCTTTGCTTTC
>JASDQU010417874.1:0-10255 GCA_032191745.1 Picea mariana
TTGCCTTAGCAACACCTCACCTCATCAAACCCTCTTGTTTTGGTTATATTTCTATTATTGAGCTAGCTGTTTGCCGAGAAGGAGGAGAGAGCACGAGGCCTTTCTTTAGCAACACCAGAGTGAGCCTCTCTCCCCTAGGGTTCTAATTTTGAGGCCCTGCTTTAGCAGCACCCCAAAACTTTTCCCTCTAGTCCTTGAAATCTTGCCTCCTTCAACTTTTGCATCCTTCACTTATGACTCCATTAAACCCTAAGGCATTGATCTGAAAGTCCTCTAATGTTGAAGTGAAGCTGATCAAACAACTCTCTAAATACTTTAAATTTTAAACCCTAACCTACTAACCCTAAGTTGTTGACGTCATCATTGGTTATTTCATCTTTAATACAACAACATTTTGTTTTATAAGCAATTGAATGGTGATTTAGGCATTGAATGAAATAAAGTGTTGATTGGTTATATTAAATGCTACATCGTTCCAGTATTTATTGGTAAAGTGACATTATTTTCATTGCTATATTGATAAACATTGACTTCGTCAATATTTGTTGCCACATTGCTTATATATATTTATCAGATAGTCCTGTAAAGTACTAACCCATTGAAATAGCTTGCATATATCAGTTTGTTGTTGCTTTGTTCCAGGCATGTACACTTCTTTGGGGGTTTTACTTCTTAAATTGGCCTTTGGCCGGACTATCTGTTTGGGTGGTGACTTGTGAAGGGAGAAATCTTATCTTGGTCTTATTATCCTTTTGCCTCTTCAAAACCCCAGGTCACCGGGGACGTCTCCCCTGGGCCTAACCTCCCTAAAGAGAAAGAACCATCCCATTGTCGTGACATTTGGTGGGATTAGTTCATGTTACACCAGTTTGGCCTTCTATCTTATAAACTTTATTCTAGCTACAAACTGTGCGATAACAGAACCCAAATAACAAACTTAGCAGAAATAAAAAGGGTTGACTAAAATCATTGTTGGTTGCATAAAAATGCAAGAGAGAACAACCTATATGCAAACTTTAAACCCAGTCCAAATCAACCATCCATTATATGGGCATGGGTTCGACCCTAGACCTGAACTCAACATAAATAAATAAAACTTCAATGATAGTCGCATAATTTTCCAACATTTAACAATTGTAAGCTTATTCAAGTTTCAAACAAAACCATGACTCGACGCACATCCATTATTACCAATATGGGTTGAAAACATAACCATACTCAACAAGATATATAACACGAAGTATTTTTTAAAGGCTAGGCACATCAAGAGTGGACAGACTGTACTCAAATTATAACCCAGGTCGAAACTCATAACATTTACCATGATAAAAAGGGTTCAAATATTTTCATTTCTAGAGCCATGGCTAACAAATCTTCAGGAAAATGGAAAGTGAAAGTATGAATTGAGAGAAGAAAGCATTCAGTAGAGGGCAGAAACAAAATCGTTTTCCTTTGCAAAATAGAAACCTTTGAGAAACATTCACAATATTTCCATTTCACGAGCGAAAAAAAAACTGGGAAGAGAAAAATACACACTCAATACTAGTCAAAACCAGAGCCATTATTATTCATTAAATCACAAAACTATACAAGAGATGTTTCACAAACTGGCGAGTACATACCTTGCCAAAGAGCATTTATATACCAATAGTTTGAGGCCAAGACAGTTGTTGCAACCAACATAACATTCTAAGGCCGAGTTCAAGATCTTCCTCCACAGACCAAACTATACGAAATGACCAAAACCTCAAGAAGAATGAGGTGGTAAAACACAAGACAGTGGGAGTAAATGCCCATGTCCTTGTCATTCAATGCATGGTCATCCCATCACGTCGGAATTCAAAACCTCATACCATATGTCCATGCCCCCATCATAAATTGAATATCAAACAAAATCATATAAACCATATAACTTATGTCATACCAAAAATTCAACCATATGGAACTTATACGCATCAACGCATACCATATACCATGCACTATGTCAACCTCGATATTTATGCCATTTTCAGTTAAATGCTACGTCCAACATATCATTTCAAACATATACCTTATGACAACCATATCAACGTGTATATATAGACCAAAGTTTATACCTTTATATAAAAATTATATACATGTACCACCTTACATATTAAATGACCATTTCACATTTGTACCAAATGCTATATCATGGAGTTTATAATCCAAACTTTAAACCTTTCCATACTTTGATAGTATTGCCTTTTTTTAATTGATATATACCACATACCATTTCTATATGTATCAAAACCAAAACTTCACCTTAATATCCATACTTTGATAGAATTGCCCCTTTTTTTTTCATTGATATATACCACATACCATTTCTATATGTATCAAAACCAAAACTTCACCTTGATATGTATTGAGTCCATTGTCATATTAAAAAAAAGGCATATTCACTTTGTATATATATCAAACTCAAAAAGCAAACAATGTAAAATATATAAACCATTAAAAGTTTATATATCTCAAATTTGTAAGTTTTTATACTTTGAAGGTCAACTTTTATGCTTTGAAGGTCATAGTATAGTATAGGAGATAACCTTTTCATCATGCATATAATCATATGAACAGAACAAACCATGTTCTTTGCAAATTTCACAAGTCCCATGCTTAATATCGCCATGATGTTGTGAGAAGTAGAAAAAAGTTACCATAATTGACATACGTCATACTCAAATGCAAACTAACCTTTTGCATCATCAAACACCATAAGAATTATAGATAAATATACCATTACTTTGAAGCATCATAACTAAAATGATATAGCAATTGATATGATGATATGTAAACATGTTGAGGGAAATGTTATGCTTGAAAATAGTCACTTAATGTGTTTTCTCCTAGGGGACCCCATATATATATATATATATATATATATATTGCAATAATTTGCAGGATTTTATAGTGGTGACGAAGTTTTGAGTCAACAAACTCTTTATTCTTTTAGTCAAGTTTCTCTCTTTTATTACCCTTCCATATCTTTTGGAGATATGGATTTCTTTTGTTGTATTCATAACAATACTCCACTTTTCTAATTGCCTCTTCAAGTATCTGAGGCTCATCAAAGTCAATTCTATCCATGCAGGATTGAGGCAATCCACTTAAGAAACAATTAATTTTTACCTTCTCATCTCATATATATTTTACATACCTCAGTAATTCCAAGAATTTGCTCACAAACTCCTTCATTGTCACTACCCCAATTTCAACTCAATTAATTCTCTCACTTCATCTTCATAGTGACTATCATAGAGAGATTTATCCTAAAAGTATTTCTTGTATTATTTCCATACAATCTTTCTCCCATTGATCTTCTTTACTTGTTAGAGGTGATCCCACCAAATAGAAGCTCTACCATTTAAATTGAATATGGAAACTCTAGCTTTCATATTTCCATAATAGTCATGAACTTGGAAATATTTTCTTATCCTCAAAAGCCAAGCCTCATCTTCTTATCTATATTTAACCTAACCTTCAAAGGTAGATGGATTTTCCTTTCAAAATTCTCCATGCAAGTTATCTATAAGAGGCATCTTTCTCATATGGCTATTGGGAGATGATTCTAGGCTGCTTAATGAGTCCTCAAATGCATATGACTCACTGATAGAATATTTTGGTAGAGATAGCATGTATGTCCCATCTATTGGGGTTCTTCTTGTAATAATAGACCTCTTGTGAGAATGACTTCTTGAGTTATTCTCGCTTCTACCAACATTATTTGAATTATGTATATGATGCATTTACCTCTATATGTTTGTAAAACTTTCAAGCATGTTTGAATTTAGTTGGTTTTGCTCTTCTTGAGCCTTGAATTTTCATTGTCTACTCTGCAACTTTAAACTTGTACACTCAAGTTCCTCATAATTTATGCAATATCTATAGGAGTCTCTTGATTTCTACATCCATTGGAGTCTTTCTCTACATTTACAACCTATATATTTTCACTCATGTCATATGTTTCAAACTCATAAGGGTTTTTTGCATCCCCCGTGATGATAACTCCTTGGCCCAAGCCAAGACTACGTCTATATTATGTCAATTATTTTGATAAATTAGCAGGGTTTCTATGAGAATTGAGTACTCAATTATCTTCCCTTATTAAATACTTTCTAATGACTGTAAATTTGCTCAATTATAATGTCTAAGCAATCATTTATAGGCCTTATAATATCACAGCCTATTATGTCTTTTACACTTTTGTATTAGTTATTAATACTGATGCAGGAGCCTCGTCGGCAAATCATAAGGGGAGGACAGCTAGGCGCACTAGCACACATTTTGAAGAGAGTGTATCACACAAGTCTTTTGAAAGGAATTGTAATTAAAGAACATCTTAAATGTTGTAGAGCTGGATAATCCCATGAGGACATCAGAGAATGTATTTTCTTTAATGAAGCTAAGTGAAGTACATATTCGATGTATTCGATCTGATCTGTCTGTCACAAATATTTATTGTAATAAATTATAAGTAGTTGATAGCTTTTAATTCGATAGGATATCCTTAAAGTCGTTGGAGGGAAGAACTCAAAGAGCCCCTCTTGTATAAATCTTTGTATTGTTGCCCAATAGAGGTTGTTGATGGGCTGCTAAAAGTTGTTGTTGTTAGGCTGCAAATAGTTGTTGTAGAAGTTATTGAAGAAGTGTATGAACTTATGTATATTTCAGTTGAATGAATATAACAAAGGAGCTTTGTCCCAAATGTGTGGCGTTGATGCGTCTATTTGAATGAATGAATGGTAGACTCTTTGTTTATTTGCAATGCTCCGTTATTTCTTGTTCTTGTGTTTATGTATGCATTTACATAGCTAGATGTATCAATTTGCGAGGTTTTAAATAAGCTTCAATTGTTTCTCTTCGACGAGCAAGTGCAAGTGTGCACAATGTCCGCAAGGAGTGCGTTGATAGAGTCTATTTTGACTCATAAGCTCAAAAGAGATAACGTGAACCTTATGTGTGCAAGGAGTGCATAGCATACACAAGGTGTGCGTGACAGAGTCTATTTTGGCTGAGGAAGTTCTGGAGAGACAACTTGAAGGAGGTTTGTTCACAAGGAGTGCGTGACCGAGTCTTCTGACTCAGAAGATCGGAAGGAATAGCGAGAATCTTCCACAAAGTGGCTAGATTTCAGAGGAGAACCTATTGTGAAGAGTGCACAAGCTGGAATTCGACTAAGTGTTGAAAGGAGTATTCTAAGAAGACAAGAGTTCGAGGAAGAAGAAGCTTAGGAGGGAGAATGACAAGAAATCTTCTAAGGAAGGAGTCCTTTGAGGTTTCTCCGAATTAGTAAAGTGAGATCCGTCCAGGAGGGATTGGAGTCGTTCCAGACTGTCAGATCTGGGAGAGATTGCGCAAAGGCAAGTCGCGAGGTGTTTCAACATTTTGGAATTCGGAGAAATTTGAAGTGTTGAAGAGGTGGGATCGCCGAAGTCGCGAAGTTGCGAGGCGAATGTTAACTGTTGGCTACGAGGAGACACATGGTAGCGGATTAAAGGATCTAGGAGTTAGAGGTCCAGAGGAAACAAGTGTGGAGTAAGAGAAGTTTTGTGAAGTCGCGAAACCCGAAGTACAGTTGGACCATCAGATCCAGGGAGGCACATGGTAGAGACCCGTGAATTTGGGGAAAGTTGTTTCGGGAGGAAATAGAATAAGAGGTTGCAACATTATCGGAGCCTGAAGTGGAGAAGGGTTGGCCCAAGGTTATAGCCCACGGTCACATTAGGGGGAAAGAGTCTAGCACGAGACTAGTACTCACAAAATCCGTGTCGTCAAGCGCTGGGAGCGGAGTTGCAAGTAGTTCGAACTTGCACGCGACATCAAGGGGACTTGTGAGTTTATAAATTTCTCAAGGTCTATTGAAGGCCCAAAGAACCAATTCGGTTTGGAGAGTTTGAAGATCCAAGACCAGGAAGTCACATAATCCCCATGAGAGAGGAGGGGTTATCCTCAAGAGTGGTATCAAAGCAAATACATAATTGAATTATGTAGGTAAAGGAGATAGAGAAGTAGGCTGATATCATTGAGTGGTATCAGATACATCAGCACAATGCCACCTAGGAGACGTGCAGAGCAACCTATAGAAAATAGAGCTATGGAAAGGGAGATGAGAGAACTCAGAGCAAGGTTGGATGCCATGGAAACAACACAAAGGAGAGCACCTGATGCTGGAGAAGTCAGTGATGCATAAAATGCAGAACTGGAAGTTGAAGAAGCTGTATCAGAGGATGTTGTGGAAGAGCGCTTGCTGAAAGCAATTGTTAAGTTGGGAGCTAGAGAAAAGATAGACATCCCAATGTATGAGGGTAATTTAGACGTCGAAGAATTGCTTGATTGGATACGAGCAATGGACAAGTATTTCGACTGTGAAGATGTCGATGAGGAGAAAAAGGTGAAACATGTTGTCACCGGGTTGAAAGGACATGCAACACTGTGATGGGATGAACTGCAAGCTGACAGGAGGAGCAAAGGCAAACAAAAGATTAAGAGCTAGGATCAAATGGTAGCCAAACTAAAGGTGAAATTCATACCCAAGGACTACCAGATAAATATGTTCAGGATATTACAGAACCTGAGACAGAAAGGAATGATTGTTAAGGAGTACACAGAGAAGTTCTACAGACTAAACATCAAGGCTAGACAAAAAGAGAGAGATGAGGAAAAAGTTGCCAGATACATCAACGGCATGAGATATGAAATCCAGGACGAAATCAACATGATGACAGTAAGGATAGTAGAGGATGTGTACGAGATTGCGCTAAAATCTGAGGAGAAGTTGGCCAGGAAGCAAAGTCAACCAAACAAATGTAGAAGCTTGAATAGAGGCAAAGGAGTTGCCCATGACAAGATAGAAAAGCTGAAAGGTAAGGCGGAGAAACCACATAGTCACTCTGAGAGAGGAGGAAATTCCCAAGGAAGGCAGAGTGGTGGTAGAAACTCTTTTCCTAGAGGAAGAGGAAGAGGTAGAGGAGGTGAGATAAAGTGTTATGTCTGTGGAAAGGTAGGACACGTGTCTTGGGAATGTCCTGAGAGGAAGAAAGAAGGAGGCGAAGCTCACATATCGAAAGCGCAGGAGTGAGATGTTGAGGCAGAAGGCACGGAAGATGGGAGATCTTTGATGATGAAGAAAGTTCTCTTAAAGCCAGAGGCAGAGGTTGAAAGGTCGGTACAGAGGAACAGTTTGTTCGGGACAACTTGCAAGACTAAAAACAAAGTATGCAAGGTGATCATTGATAGTGGGAGCACTGATAACTTAGTATCCATAGAGATGGTGGAGAAGTTGGAGCTGGAGAGGAATGTACATCTGACGTCGTATAAAGTCTCATGGTTGCAAAAGGGTCATCAGGTAACAATCACTAAACAATGCATGGTTGAATTTAAAATAGGAGGATATAGAGATGAAATTCTATGTGATGTGATTCCCATGGATGTATGTCATGTTTTGTTGGGAATACCATGGAAGTATGACAGGAACGTCATTCACGATGGGAGAAGAAATATTTATACCTTGGAGAAGAATGGTAGGACACACATGTTGCTTCCAATTGAGGAAAAGAAAGTGAAGGAAGAAGCCAACACGAGCATACTTCTCATGAGTGGGAAGGAACTCCTGAGTGAAGTTAAGAGGGAACATGAGATGCAGTTTTTTGTAGTAAGGAAGCCAAAAGTTATCCTTACGAGTACTTCTATGGAGGATTTTCCTGAGGAAATTCAGGAGTTGTTAGAGATTTTGCCGACATAGTAGTGGATGAGTTGATGAGCTCATTTCCACCTATCAGGAGTATCAACCATCACATTGAATTGATACCAGGAGCAAGCATGTCGAACAAAGCAACGTATAGACTGACACCTCAAGAGAACGAGGAGGTGAAGAGGCAAGTTTAGGATCTGTTAGACAAAGGTTTGGTCAAAGAAAGCTTGAGTCCATGCACAGTACCAACTGTGTTGAGTCCAAAGAAGGATGGAGGATGGAGAATGTGTACAGACTCAAGGGCCATAAATAAGATCACCATTAGGTACAGATTTCCATTGTCGAGGATGGATGACTTAATGGATTGTTTGACTGGAGCAAACTATTTTTCAAAAATATATTTGAAAAGTGGATATCACCAGATAAGGATGAGAGAAGGTAGTGAGTGGAAAATAGCCTTCAAGACAAATGAGGGATTGTATGAATGGCTTGTTATTTCGTTTGGCTTAACGAATGCCCCGAGTACCTTTATGAGATTGATGAATGAAACGTTGAAAGATTTTATTGGCAAGTTTGTGATCGTATATCTAGATGATATACTGGTCTTCAGTAAAACTGAAGAAGAGCATTTGAGGCACTTAACATTAGTAATGAAGAGGTTACAACGGGAGAAGTTGTTGATCAATTTAACGAAATCCTCTTTCACGAAGACAGAGCTCATTTATTTGGGTTTTGTGATCTCTTCGAATGAATTGAAGATGGATCCCGAGAAGGTGAAAGAAATCAGAGAATGGTCGTCACCAAGGAGTATAATTCAAGTAAGAAGCTTCCATGGATTAGCAATTTTCTATTGGAAGTTCATCAGAAATTTTAGTGAGATTGGTGAAAAATGATGGATACAGTGAAGAAAATACACAAGTCTTTCAAATGGATAGCAGAGGTTGAGAAGAGCTTCAATATATTGAAGGAGAAGATAACAGAACAACCGATTTTGGTATTACCAGATTTCGGGAAGACATATCAGGTGAGATGTGATGCGAGTGGAGTTGCAATTGGAGCGGTCTTAAGCCAAGATAATAGACTTGTTGCATATTTCAGTGAGAAATTGAATGATGCTAAAAGAAAATACTCCACATATGATAAAGAGTTCTATGCCATAATTCAAGCCTTGAAGAAATGGAGGCACTATCTTGTTCCGAAAGAGTTTGTTTAGTATAGCGATAATCAGGCTTTACAATTCATAACCAAAGACATGCCAAGTGGATAGAGTTTATGCAAAATTTCACTTTTGTCATTTAACATATTTCTGGTAATGCTAACAAGGTTGTTGATGCATTGAGCAGGAGATGTCTAATTCTGTAGGAATTTCAAGTGAAGACCTTAGGGTTTGACCACCTTAAGGAAATGTATCAAGATGATCTAGATTTCGAAGAGGCATATGAAGCATGTGCGAATCCTATGCTCGGAGACAAAAGCCAGTGGGCCGAATATCTGATTCAAGATAGGTTGTTGTTCAAAGGATGCCAATTGTGCATACCAAAGTGTTCGATGAGGGAGAATTTGCTGAAGGAAAAGCATAGTGGAGGTCTAGCTAGACATTTTGGCCATGACAAAACATTTGCACAGTTGAATAGTTCGTATTATTGGCCAGGTATGAGAGTGGAGGTGAAGAGGTTTGTGAACAAATGTAATATTTCCCAGTATGCAAAGGGAAAGAAGCAGAATATTGGGTTGTATCAACCATTGCCTATTCCAGAGAGGCCTTGGGATGCAATAAGCATGGATTTTGTGTTGGGATTGCTAAGGACACAAAGAGGAGGTGATTCCATATTTGTGATAGTTGACAGGTTTTCAAATATGGCACACTTTATCCCATGCCAGAAGACTAGTGATGTAACGCACGTTGCTAACTTGTTTTTCAAAGAAGTTGTAAGACTCCATGGATTGCCCAGGAGTATTGTTTCAGACAGGGATACCAAATTTGTTGGTCATTTCTGGAGAACATTGTGGAAGAAGCTGGGAATAGAACTATTCTTTAGTTCTACATATCACCCTCAAACGGATGGACAGACTGAAGTGGTGAATCAAAGTTTAGGAGATTTGGTGAGAAGTTTGGTCACTAAACATCATAGTCAGTGGGATCAGATTCTAGCACAAGCAGAGTTTGCATATAATGACTCAGTGAACAGAAGTACCAGAAAGAGTCCATTTCAGATAGTGTATGGAATGAATCTAAGGGGAGTGTTAGAGTTAAGAGATATGGAGCAAAGTGAATTTAGGAGCGTCGGAGCCGAAGACTTCGTTGCAGAAATGGAGGAGCTTCATAATCAGATCAAAGAGCAGTTGAAGATGAGCAGCAGTGAATACAAATGCAGAGTTGATCAACATAGGAGGAAACTTCAGTTTGAAGTCGGAGATCAAGTTCTGGCACATCTTAGGACGGAGAGGTTCCCAAAAGGAACATATAATAAACTAAAGTTGAAGAAGATAGGATCGTGTAAAATCCTAAGACAAATTGGTGAGAATGCTTATGAGATAGAGCTG
>JASDQU010417882.1:0-10255 GCA_032191745.1 Picea mariana
CTAAAAAATGATCCAAGGCTACCTTTGATCGCCATGTCAACCTTCGATCATTCTGCGAAGGCGACCTTGTCCTAGCTTATGATATCGCTCATGATACCTTTGGCCATGGAAAATTCGAATCACTCTGGCATGGCCCATACATTATTCAACATTGCCTCACCAAAGGTGCATACATTCTGGCCTCCCCTGAAGGCCTCTCTCTCAAAGAACCTGTCAACGGGTTGTATCTCAAGAAATTTTATGCTTAAAAGTAGTCATTCTACTTTAGGTTATTTCGTTTCTAGCGTTTTTAATCTTTTTCTCCTTCCCTCATGTCTAAAACTATCCTTTGTGCTATTGACAGATGCTTCCTCCACCAGCCTACCACATCGGTTACGCTGACGGTGCCAGCCGTTGGACACAAAATGTCACTTCGGCTGCTTGGGATCTCTACACCCCCTCACATGAAATGCTCCATTCGAGCGGTATATGTTTGGGGCTAGCAACCAAAAACCAAGATGAATACACTGCTGTCATTGGCCTCCTAGCCAACTCCCAACATCATCATATTCGTCACCTTAGCATCTTCCTTGACTCTCAACTAGTCGTTCTCCAGCTCAACAATGTGTACCGCATCCGTGATCCTTGCCTCTTTTGCAAATACCTGCAGGTNATCTCAACATTTTGATTCCATTACATTTACACATATTCCAAGACAATTGAATCAAATCACAGATAACCTAGCTAATATTGTGTTAGATTGGCATATATCACATCAGACTACCTCTACACATACATAAACATGTCACAATCCTGTCACATCATATACATAGAGTAGAAATCATCAAACCATTAACCAAAAAATATGTAAACACCACATAGATATCAAAAAGTATACTCATGTTTATATATATAGGTCTACAGTGTCATCTAAATGTTTACATACAAAAAATACACGTATCCGCAGGCCAATATAGCACCTCGGTACAAAATGGGCTCACCAGCCTATATACAAAAAAATACATCAACTACATACAACACCACTCACGGTGCCTCTAGAGCCCCACCACCTACCCCTCCCTTAGGTGGTGGCGGCCTATCACCACCTGCCCTAGGCGGTGGTGGTCCACCCCCCACAAGCCCCTCCTGCCCTGGCGGTAGTCGTCCACTCGTCATCGCCGTAACCACTGCTACTCGTTGCACGATGGCCCGCCATGGCAGTGGAACCCCCACACACTGCTCCAAGAATGTCTCGTCCTGAATGCGAGACCATAGACCCTCAGGCACGTCCTGTAATACCGTCTCCAGCCGATGGCGTATATCCTCAAAATCCACTTCAACAGCCGCCGGAGGAGCATGTGATGGTCCAGCACCAGGGTCATCAAATCAGTGCCTCCTTGCTGCCCTCTCCAAATCAGCTGGTTGCCCCACGGCATCCTCACGCTGACGTCTCTCCCCCCACGGCAGTCTCTCTGGCTCTCGACGAGCCGACGCTCTCTGCATCTCCAACTCGCACCCGCAAGGTGCCACATCTGCACATGCAAACAAACAATAGATAGTATCATCATCTATATCATATACATATGGACTGCTATCTCAAAACACAAAATAATCCAAAAAACATAAACACCAACACTAAACATACCTCGATGGTCAAAAACCTCCCCTGGAGGTAGCACCATGTCCGGGTCATCTCGGAAGTCCACCCCGGCATAGGGGTACCAAAGTATCACCTGCGGCATCTGCCACCATACCTGTGTCGCCTCTGTAGAAAAGAAGTGGCCACCTTTGCCACCACCATGACGAAGAAAAACAGTCAACCACCACCTCAACCGTGGCTCTCGCACCCCTGGCATCCCCAGTATAATCCTCAGGCGCAACATCGGCACCCTCTCTAGAAACCAAGCCACTAGGATGGACCCGAAAGAAAACTCCCCCGCATCAGTAGACCGACAGTGGTCCAACTGCGCCACCATCCTCACATGCAGCGTCATCCCCCAAGTGAAATGCTCACCAGCCAACACTCTCTCCAGCACCAGAATCTGACCCCCACTGATCCGTTGGGTCGCTAGTGACCCATATACTCGCACAATCATCGCTTCTATACAACGATGTGCCAGGGAATCTATCACCGATATGCTCACCACCGTCCTAGACATAAATTTCTGACCTGAACAATATCTTCGGCCAATAGTGGTGAGCAACATACGCCTAGGCAGCACCGGCTCCGCCGGTAGGGGCATTCCCCGAAAGGGGAGCCTAGTCAAGAAATATACATCCTCCACCACAGTGAAGGGGATCTGCTCTCCTCGCATGAGGAAACAGTGAAGCTCCAGACTCCACATATGGATCAAGAACTGTAGCAGATACTCCTATGCCCGTATCAATGGCCACTCAAAGAACTTTAGCAACCTAGAGGTTGCCAAAGTTGCACGCACACCAGGCTCCTCAATGGCCACGGCGTCTCGCAGCTGAGACCAATCTCTCTCTCGCCACCCTACTGGCACCGTCACCACCGTCCACCTACGGAAAACATAGAGTCCTATATCAGTTCATGCAACTATCAACAACATCAAAAAGACTCGTTTTTATACACCTCAACCTTGCCTCCTAGGCGCGGTTTTGTTACCCACAGGCGCACACACATGCGCGCCTGTTCACTACACAGGCGCGCACACATGCGCACTTGTGCACTACACAGGTGTGCATCAGTGTGCACCTGTTTGTTTCACAGGCACGTCCCTACGCGCGCCTGTTCACCATACAGACGCGCAGAGGTGCGTGCCTGTCAAACCCATAGACGCGCACTGGTGTGCGCCTGTTCAACTCATAGGCGTGCCCTTCGAGCGTGCCTTAAATTCTCTCTACCACGCCCCCATGCGCATATATCTGATGTACAGGCACGCACGTATGCGCGCCTATCATCGGATCGCCCGCGCATGTGGGGCCCATATCCCCTAAATGTTTCTGTACGCCCCCCCGTACATCCCCTGCCCAAAAAATGAAATCCTATTTCTATGCAGGATGATTAGACGACCAACCTAAAGCTCACTAATCACCACTCGGATGCCTCGCCCTCCTCGAATCTCCAAATATCCTCTGAAAACTACTCGTCCAGTCACTATTGCAGCAGGTACAAATGAGGTNTTTTCATACCATGGTTAGGTACGCATGCACATAGTCACATTTATCACATACATGCTCATATCTTTTGATTCTCTTTAGATATTGTTCACTTTGGGTATTTGGTTTTCATGTGTGCAGGTACTTGCTCATTCTACATCAGCACCACCCCTTCAAGTATATACTCAGCACTGGCATGTAGTCTTTCCCGCTGTATCACAATTTCATTTCCAGTCACACCCTCTGATGTTTACCTCTAGGATCCCCATTCCCAGCTCTGCAATACCCACACCTCCATTTTGCATCTTCAGTACTGTTACCCGGTAGCATTCTTACCCACATGAGTTGTCCCATTCATAGCACCTTTTGATACTTTTGACACTCATGTTGTTCTTCATTACCCTTTAGGGATGGGAGTCCCGATATTCTTTCATCATGTCGCGAATCAACCACATACTCCTTCTCCTCATTTTCCTAGCTTTCCCACACGGACCCCAATATTGTCCATTCTCGGTTCTATTTTTTACCTGCACCTCTGCAGTATCATGAACCCTCCATTTCCTCCATAATCAGTTTGCCCATCTGTGAACCTAACTTCATTTCACCTACCCCATACAAAAACTCACCAATGGGGCCCCCACCCTTCATCAGTTTTCCAAGCAAATTATGCCCTACATGGGCCACCCATATCACACTGGGGCACCTGTTTCTGTATTTGTACATTTCTCCCCAAATTATTCATTATTTATTGTACAAACGCCTTTATTTCCAATCATTACATTATCTTTTTGTCATCACCTTTGGCGACTTGCCTCCTTCCTTTTGGCCACACGCACCCCATGTCACCCTTGGTTGGAGAATTACTTATCATCTACCCTTGCCGGCATCGTCCATATCTTCAGAGTACCCCACAGGTCACTTACCTCTACCCTCTGAATTTGTTCACCTTTTCCCACCTCTAGCACAACTTATCACCGGTCTTGTCATCCCCCTGACACTTGACCCCGTTACATGGTTGCGGCCACTGTTTATCTCATACATCCTCCAACCAAGGGCAGTCTTGAGTCCTCCCACTTCTTGACTTCGTCCATGTACATCTGCCACTTCCTCATCTCAGTCGATTTCCTGAATCCCTTTGCTTCTAGGAGTCATGTTCCCCTTTTGTCGACATCAGCACAATTTTCCAAAAGGGTGACAGTATCTTGATTCTCATTCTACACTCAATGAGAGATCTCGGACAGCACAGGGTGACACACCATTGATCCCTACTGTCGTTGACCCCCATAACATTCGACGCCAACACTTTCTCATGTTACGGTGGGTCTTACTTTGCGACTATTGCAGTTATTTCTCTCATTTGTCGAAGACCTATGAACTTGGCTAGGCTATCAATGCCCACATCATTGCTGCTACTTATTACCGCGATCACCGCCTATTATTCAGAGTATGTTCATTTGTAGAATTGTCTTTTGCCTTTTATCACAACTGCCCCCGAGGGTGCTGCAGTTGTCTACACCAACGCTTCAGTCATCTTTTTCAGAGTTACATGACACGAGCATGGGGCATGCCNACTATTACTCTCTCTTACAACAACATTCTCAGTAGAAGAAACATTGATGGATTTCGGCTATACGTATGCTCCTAACCTCATCCATCAGGGAGCATCTGTTATCATTGAAATTTCGTGAGCACATGGTTACAAGAAATCAGCATCGTCAAACAGTAGTGAAGTCATTCATGGATCTGAATTAATACCACAGCATTCAAAAAAGGTTAAAAACTATACAAAGTAGTGAAAAATTGAAGAGCGCTTTTCATACATTGGGCGCACGCACGCATGCGCGGAACAGGAATGTACAAATCACGCACAAGCGCACAATGCGCGACTATTAGCGCAAAAAGCCGCGCACCTGCTAAACGGCACATTTATGAAAGTGGTCAGCCTCCCAACCACTTATGGTTCAGCTCTCAAGCCGATTTGACCTCCAAATCCGGGCTGGATCCAAATGGTGGGCTGGTCAAAGGCCTAAGAATGCCCTAAATGGCCTCTTTTCACACTACAAAGAAGTTAAACAAAATCCCAAAGCAATGCTACAAAAAGCCATGAATGCACTTCATTTTCAAGGAATTCGAAGTAATGTTATGCTACCTATATTGTTTTAAGGACTCTATCCTTGACAAGATCATTTTGGCACCAATACATTGGACAATCCACCTCTCCATTGAGTGGATTTGTAAAGAGTTCTTTCATCACCATTTTCATTTTCTTTATTGTAAGAAGAGCTATCTAGTGAGGGTCCAAGAGCCTTCCCTTGGAGGAAGAAGGGACTCACAGTCCCCTTTCTTATTGGTGCTTTGTTTTCATCAATAGACCAGCCTCAAACATTGGTGACATGGGTCTTTTTGTTATTTTTTCTCTATGCTCATGATTTTAATTGTTATTGCATATATTAGTCTAATTCTTAGTTATAGTTTTGTTTTTCTTTCTCTAACTCTTTTCTCTACAGTTGTCCTGCTCAGCAGACCCAACTAGGCATGCAAGCACCTCGATTCTTCTCACCAAGGTGACGAAGGAGGTGCAACAATAGGTACATACTTGAGGGATTATAGGAGAGCCATTTTTATACACAAACTCTTAAGTTCCCCTAAAACTTCTTTCTCTTCAGATGTATAAGTTATATTTTCATTTAATCTTTCAAGGTAAGGGGGAGTTTGTGGTTGAGGTGATGTAATATCTTCTTTATCATATTCTACATCTTATATGATATTTGGTTGATGTTGTAATAATTTCTCTGATCGAAGATTGGTCTCTTGTACTTCTAAGGAATAAGTCTAATAAGTTGTTCCACTGTTGTATACAAGTTGAACTTGTTTGTTATTCGGATTCATAGAAGGTTGAGAAGGTAGCCAAGGTTTCTTAGGAGGAACACTATTTTGAGTAGTGTTTTTGGTTTAAGGAGGAGGAGGCATTAATCCAAGTTGTTGAAAACGTTTGGCATCCATCCTTGTAGACGTTGACTCCACATAGAGTTTTGATTTTGAGGTATGCTAGGTAAATATTGTTATGAAGGAGGAATTGGTGGTCCCTAATATTTCCAAGGATTTGTATTCTTCCAAGGATATGGATTGATATTAGACCATGGTTGAAGACAAATTTGAGTATTGTATATCGATGTCCACCCACCTATTCCAACTGGCTCAAAACAGTTTGTTGGCATCTTACTATTTTTAGCAGTTTTTCGGTTCCTAAACTTTTGGGGCCATTTTTACATGTACCTATTGTTAGGGTGGGGGATTTTGGAAAAAACATTCCTTTCCTATCTCTAGGTCTATTCATTCATGAAATTGTAAGAAAATAAAACTATGTTTTTTCTTCTTATATATAATGCAAAAGAGTGTGAAAATGAGCTAACAATACTCACACAAAGTGAAAACACTTCGGATTTTACACTACATAAATATTATAGAAATATTGACCTTTTGACTGAGGTATGTTTTCTAATCCTCTAAGTGATACAAAGGAAAACAAAAAATGAAAATGACATGTAGAATTACCACCTCCCCGAAAACAACACCAAAATGTGATGACCTTAGGAATAGAAGCAATAATACTACTCTATCATTGGCTTACTTTGCCAAACTAGGGTTCATAAAAAATTAAGAGGTGATGTTAAATGTATATGGAGTGTGCATTCACAGTAGTATAGGTATGATATTGATCAAAGGTTCAAAGTGGTGCAAGAAATTGAAATGTAAAAGAAAATTGTAAACTATTGCTTTAAAGGAAAACACATCAACTAGAAAGGAAAGTTAATATAAATTGCATAGAAGGAACTTAGTCTAATGGAAGTAAATAATACTAAATCATAAAGAGAAAAATAAAAGAAGATGATGAATTCAATGTAAGTTATGATGGAAAATTGTAATTAAGGAAGAGCTAAACTAATGCATGAATAAAACAAGCTAATTTGTCTAATCCCTTGATTGATAGAAAGCTCTACATTTTTTTTATTGTTTATTGATGTTTTCATGAAAATAATATTAAGATAAAATGAAATCTAGATCTAAAATAATCCTACAGGAAATTTCTACAGGAACTATAGAGTTTCTACTGGATCTATGCAGTTTCTACAGGAAACTCCCACAGGAAGAAAAAATGAGGCCTAGAGAGGTAGTGTAAGTCCTTAGAGGAATAAAAAAAAACTAGTCTATAAATAACTGAAGTGGATATGAGGTTCTTGGCCTTGGGAGGCACCTAAGAGTGCTCCAAAAGGACATTGAACATTTCTACAGGATGCCTGTTGTAACTAACGAGTCAAGTATAACCTTGCAAAAGACTCAAATTAATCATGCAAAACTATATTAAGCTTCAAAAGAGAATGAAATGTTATCTAATCACCAATTAACATGCATGAAAACTACAAAAATTGCAACAGAGTCCTTGAGCCCACTTGAGTGGGAACTACCCAAGAAACACAAGGATCCTTGAGAAACTCTAATAAACTAAAGGAAAAACCATCTTTATTTCATTAACAAAAGGAACACATCGAGAGAAAAAATGCTCAAAGTCTTCAACAAAAGTCTTCAGAACAAAATGTCTGAATACAATATTCTCAAAAAACAATTTTGCTCCTTCTCTGTTAGGCTAGAGGTCTATATGTATCTTGAGAGTTCGACCTCCCTTCTTATATTGAGGAGAGAAGTTGGTAAATGAGGGATATCATCCAATTAAATATGTATCTTGAACTGCTACTAATCAGGACTAGGAATTAATACACAAGGAGCGCTTTGGAGGTAGGTGGAGACAATGCCTCTTGATTCTTGACTAGACGCACTCTCAAGGAGACAAAATACCATGTTTTTAGGGTTTTGGTGCCCTTGACTCATGAATTTCAACATGATCAATTCTACATATATCTTTTGGCATAAATATTACAATAAAAGGCATATTCTACACAAAAATCCACCTCAAAATACTTTTACTAAGTAAAATGGAAAAATATCCATGACCTATTATTAAATATGGTTAAAAAAAGTATTATGTCATATTATGGTGGGAAAATGTGCTTAATATGATCCATTTAGATAGGAAATAATTGGGATCATAATATCTTATAAGCCCCCCTCCTTAAAAATGCTTTTTCCTCAAAGTAGGGATAGAGAATAGTTTCCCTAAGAGTATGATCCATCTTTTTGTAACCTTCACCTATTTGATAATGTTAAAGACATGAGGCAAAATGAATTCTAAAGTTTTAAAGAATATTGTCCCATCAAAAAAGGATCAATCCATCCTAAATAGATTCTTTATGGAAATTTCTAGTGATAAACGTTTGGATCTGATCTTCTTCATTGTTGATTTGAGTCTTTGAGATGTATTAATTTTTGAAAGATTTGACATGTAAGAACAATGATGATAATGGTATGTTTTTCGTGTGTGCCAATTTTCATGTAGTTTGGGTGCTAATATGGTACCTTGACAACTTGTTCATTCTTAATATTTGATTTAATCTTTTCATGATTTATTTGTGTCATCATATTAATATTTGATATTTTTGTATTCACTGGTGAATCAATGGCTTCATTAGTGGTGATCAATGGAATCTCAACTATCGCTGAATTTATAGATGTTGAATTGTTTTTTGAACTCCTTTTCTAGATTCCCTCTCATTGGAAAAAATTCATTACTAATGATACTTCAATTTTTAGTTTCAATCAATTCCATTAAGATCTCTTTATATAGTTTTAAATTCTAAAAAATTTCTTGATTCAACAAAATAAATCAAGTGTTTTTTTATCTACAGTCTCAACTTCTAAAAAATTCATTGATTCAATTACATACATGGATGTCTCTTTGTATAGTTTTAGGATCGATATATCCTTATGTTTCAATTCTTTTACTTCAATAAGAAAGGTTTGAATAATATTCTTCAAATGATTAATTTCCTTATCTGTATTTAATGATATCTTACCAAAATATTTCTTGGCATGTTTCTTCTCTTGTGATTATTGATCACCTTCAACTACAACATCTTGCATAGTGGATACTTGATCCTTTACTTATAAGTCTCAATTCTTTTTCTTTTGTTCATCATTATTTTTTTAGAGTTTTGGTCTTGTTAACTTGATCTTCTAATTTAGATTTTATAATATGCACTTTATGTTAAAGTTATTTTTTATCTTTTTCAATATTTTTAATTTTCAACACTTGGGCCTCATTTCCTCCTTATGATTTTCCACTTCTTGTATTAAATATTCAAGTTTATTTGCAAGAAATTATTTTTCTTCCTATAAATTATTTACTTCAATGTAAATCATCATGGAAAATCCAAATTGAAGAAAAATAAATGTTTCACTTCACTAGAAAAACACTCATCCCTATCCCCACTACCCATACTAACTAATAACATGGAAACTATGAGAATCTTGTTCAAATCATTAAAATATTAAATTACTCTCTATTGAATATATATGATGACAAAAAGCCCCAATGAAGGAAATAGGAAATATATGTTGTAAGAGTTCCTTCCAATTTATAATATTGTTTAATAAATGCCCTTTCAAGCTCCTCCAACTACCATTTTGTGGTTTCAAGCACTATAATAAGTTTCCCAATTTAGTTGTGATTTTGAGCCTCCAACTACCATTTTATGGTTTCAAGCACTATAATAAGTTTTCCAATCTAGTTGTGATGGCCATATATCCAACCTTCATAAGATGAGAATATTTTATCTATGGAGTGTTTGGACATCTTCGATTATTAAATACATTTTCTTAAATATATAAAATTTTGTGAAACTTAAACAATACTTTCGAAGTGTTCCTTTTGTTTAATAAAAACAATAATGTATCTATTAACTTTTAAGTAACACTCTAACTCAACTACAACCTTTAATTTTTATCCCTTATTACTACAACTACACTTTTCGGTTAGCCTCTTTTAATCAATTATGTTCTAAGACATTCATAAGAATATTTCTTATAAACTTTAATACATGTAGATTCCTTTGACTTGAATGTGATTTTTTTTGGATATGAGATATGTATTTCTTTCTCACTTTTCTTCTTTACTAGGTGAGAAGATATTTTGGCACTTATGTTCGTACCTCAATTTAAAGAATAGTTTGAAGAATAGTTTGAATATTTTTAAAAGGAT
>JASDQU010417888.1:0-10289 GCA_032191745.1 Picea mariana
TGTAGCGCCTCACTCCAAGAGCAAATATCCAAGACAAAAGATAAAAAGAGTCACTCTCACAAGAGAGCAAGTTGTGTTATTGTCCAAATGAGGGTAAAACGTCCTCAATTTATATCATCCTCATGACCTTTAATTAACAAAATAGGTCATTAAAACAGCCGACAGGGCTAACTTAACATTATTCAATTATTTGTCACATTAAATGCTAAAAATTCCAAAAATGAGCTAAAATGGGAGACGTCAGCCCCTTATGAGGGAGACGTTGGCCCTTTCAGGGCATAATCATCATCCAGCAAGCCAAACGTTGCCCCCTCTGGGGCTCCCGCAACCTGTCATGTGTTCCAAACAAGCCCAACACACTGCCATCTACTCCAGAAAATGTCCAACCTGTCCCGGGTGGCATCCTATCCATCAAGGCCATCATCCCATCTACAAGGGGCTGATGCCCATAGGTCAAATCTCTGCCAAGATGTCCTGATGAGGGTGTACTTCTTCTTCTCCATGCAAGGGCTCATCACAACTCTGTCCTGCCTCTGCCATCCTAGCAACCATCTGATGGGCCCTTCAGCCCCATGGAGGTTCGAGCTAATCATCTCCCTATGTGCACCGATCCTCTGGTACCTGTCCGTCGGGTATGGTTCTGCACATCAAAGACTATGCCCTCCATGGGCTCATCAGTCCTAGACATCATAGTAATGTAAGTCATATCTCATCATTAAATTTATCGAACATATGCATGAAATCCCTATCATATCATCTAAGAGCTCAAAGACATTACACAGATCTACTATACAAAGCTAAGGAAACCAACAAGACAACCTATTGGGCTAAAATCCACAAGAGATGGAAAGTTTCCTCAAAGGATTATTCAAGCCATGGGTAATGAGGTGATATGGTTTTAGGGATATCCAGTCATAGTAAGACCAAGGGCTGGTGTTTTCTGTGGGTGCCTTTGTAGGAGGCGAGCTGTACCCGTCATGGATTCATTTTTTCCAAGCCCTTTTATTGCCTTATCTTTCTTTTATTGCTTTTTACTACAAGGTCTGACAAAGAGGACACTGCCTTGGCTTGGTGGCTAGAGCTGACAGCGTTACCCACTAGTATCTTCGCAGAAATGAGAAGGCTGGCTCGTGATGAGACCCCCTTTCCTTTGGCCATGCAACCAAAGGTCATTGCCCTGGTTTGGTGACCAAATAGTGGCAATGTCATACTGCTAAATACCTATGAACATAATGGGCCGGCTCGTGATGAGACCTCCCATCCTCTTGGTTAGGTCTTGCATTTATTTATTTTATCATTTTTCTTAGGGTCCCTTAGTTTCTTATTGAGAGGCCTTTTATTGCCTTCTCGGGGATCCCCTGGGTGAAGCATCTCTAGGTTTTATTTCCTATGGATTTTATCTTTTACCAGCTGCTTTTACCCCATAGGCCTTTAGCCCCTTCTTCCCACAAGACAAAATGTACCCTGAGAGGTCATCCTAATGGCCAGACTAGGGGAATGGGACGGATGAGCGGGGTATAAGATTTAAAAGTGATAAGATGGTGGGAGCGAACGATGGCTCTGCAAATCCCCCTTGGTGGCTAACCAAAACCCATGAACACCATCTTGCTAAGTTACCCCATCAATCACCCCAACAATGGTCAAGTGGATTAGTGTAAGATCCAAGCAGTCATCCGAAATGAAAGGAACCTAATGCATATATAAGAAGGTTATAACAATCAAATANAGTAGTGATGGAAGCTGCTACTGCTGACAGGACAAGTCTGGCTGAGAAGAAGAAACATGGGCCCTCCAGGGCCATGCTCAAGTCAATCTCACTCTCAGTACTCCATGTCTAGGACCATGTGGGCCTCGAGACATGATCTCCTAGTTATCCCTAGATATCAGGGATAACAGGACGCATTATTTTCTCTCGAACTCTAGAATGAATGTGGAATTGTAAGTATATTTAGGAGTAGGAGATCATTTTTACATTACTTGCAGATGTTCCAGTCAGAAAGAGCTTATGGAAACCTACTAGTGGTTGAGGATGCTCCTGGTCTAGATGTCAACATGTTCCAAGGCCCAACTTATCATATCGTTGTAAGGAATGATTATCGATTGTGCAATTATCTTGTGCAGCTCCGACTGTGTTATATTTCTAAGATTATTTGCATAAGAGTCATCTTCTTCTTTGGTGGAGTCTTCTAGACAGTTGATGATTTCACGTTCCAAGATCTCAAAAACTTGTGTCCAAGTTTTAATGGTGTCTGTGACTCGTGGAGTAGTGTTCAATAGAATGTCTGCATTCGGGTTCGAATATTCTCCCATGACATCAGGATGTTTTTCCATTTTTTGCAGTGCCATAATCTTCACGGAAACAGAGTGAGCCTACCTATTACAAGGGGGTCTGCGAGTTCTTCTATAGATAAAACTGCTAATTGCATAAGGTGAAAATGATTTTTAAATTGAAGTGCTTTTATTCAAACCAGAGTTCATCAATCTTCGTATAGCCTCATTGATGAGGAATTGATTACCCTCGATGGAATTGACTACCTGGAGATCCGCAATCTTCGTTCGAAATCATTACCTTTAATCGATCATAAATTCCATCGATACTCCGATGGTTCGTGTTTGGGGGATTTGGATGTGAAAGGGTGGAAATATCCCAAATCCTGAATCCGTAGAGTAGTTAATCTTTGAATAATCACTTTTACATCTTAATTAACCGTGTTTTAAAACATTGAATTAACTTCACGTGTTTCAGAACTCCGGGCTTTGGGGGTTTTGAATATAGTATAAGAGAAATTCCCCAGAATTTGAAACTACGAAGAAAATAATTGCGAGTAATCCTCCTTAAGTCTTAATTAATCATGTTTAAATTACATTGTTAAATGCTTTATTAATTCCTTTTTACTCTTTGAAATGTCGAATGCTTCAAAATTTTGAAACTTTGGTGATTTTTGAACTCACTCTTTGTTAAAATCCTGAAGGGCCATCTCCCAGAGTGATGTGATAGAGATGATGTCATTCTGGATGATGTGTCAAGAGAGGTGCCATGTGTCACTCGAGAGCATGTGAATCATTCAACGAAAACTTAAAAAATAAGTGCCACATGTCAGCTTATGAAATATTTAAAAGACACGTGTCCTATGACTCGTGTTCATGTGTTCCTTAAGGTTTATCGTGAGCTATTATTTTCGGGTTTCAGAGCTTTGGGGTTTTTATCGTTTAGACTTATGGGAACATCGAAAGTGCAGAGCTCCGAAGTGAATGTTAGGGACTTATTCTTTAAAACTTAGGAGGATCCATAACTATTGATATTATTAGGATCGTTTGATCAAATTAAGGGAACTCATCAACGACGGATAATGTATGCGATTTATTATTAAATGAAAACCAATGAATTCGATTTAAAATTAAAAGGCCACTTTGTGTAAAATTTTATTCCTAAGAGGCGAAAACTATAAAACTCAAAAGTTCAAAATTTTGTGTGCTCCAACAATGTCCTCATTGACTCTCAACTGTCCTACCATGTATTGGGACTCATGATCATAGTCCCATTGAGGTACTACCTCACGCCCCTCACTGCTAGTGTCAACCTTGGAATCCCAAACAATACTCTCTTCAAAATATAAGGAACTGAACTTCCCGCTATCCACTATGATATTAGGTCCTCCTATTTTCCCCTGCACACCATCACCAGCTGCTACCCCCATCTGAATCACATTGTATCCTATATGGGAAGTTGTATCCTCCTGTGCACTCGCACTGCTACTATCATCTGCACCTGGATCCCATACATATGTGTCTAGACATGTAGTATGGTCATCCCGACCAATAAGGAGTGCATCCCCATCACTGTAGACTAGTCTTGGAAGTGATTGTTCCATCAAACTGTCAGTCTCCATAGCTTGATCTAACGATGGAATCTCCAAAAAAAATGACTCACTCTTCTTGTATTGATATGTATGTGTAAGGTCAACTGTCTCCAAGTCATGTCTCTCCTCCTAGGTCTATGGATCCATATTTCCCTGGCTTGCAACCATCACACAAGGGTACTCCCCCATATCAGAAATGCCATTGATATCCTCATGTGTCATGGCTTTCATAGGTGTCTGAGAAGATGGAAAATGTGTCACTGTCATCATGGAAAGCTCCTCATCCTCCATGCATGAATTCCTGGAAGTCATGTCTACATCCAAGGGTATGTCATCCAACCTCCTAGTCTCATCATGTCTAAGTGCTAACACATATGAATCCTCACGCGTGTCACCATTGTGATGAAGTGTTGAATCCTCAACACTGCCTGATGTGGAAGATGAAGAACATGCACTATCATCCTGCCCATCATATGTGAAAGAGTCACTAGCCTCATCAGACTTATCTAAATAGTCATGTATGGTTTCATCCTCATGCATCTCCTCATCCTCACTATCATAGTACACCTCAACAATGTGAACCTTCCCTTTACCCCTGCATCTATGGTTTGGCTCCCAAGGATCTTTGAAATTGTAGCAAAGTTCCTTGCTCCTAATGGGTGTGGGATTAATCTGTGCTTCCTTCCATCTAGATGCTCTAGATCCATTTTCCTCTTCTAAGTTGACCCAATGTGTAACCTCATCTTTTCTCCACCTATGATTTTTTATGGATACAAACTGTTGGAATGTTACCTGAGCCCTAAATCCCTCACTAAGGGTGTAATATTCCATTTCACAATATACAATCTCTATATCAAAGTCCAACATATCCATCTCTTCTTATGGAAGACCCCTCAAGCTGGGAGGAATCTTCTCTCTGATACCACTGTAATATTCCCAACCAAATCTGACATAAAAAAATAGATCTAACTGGTTGAGAAATTTCGTCAAACACTTTGCATGTTTGCTCAAAGTTCTTGGGAAAATCGACTCTCTTGTTGTCCCAAATCTCAAGCAATATTAATGATGTGTTTAGAAGGTCAATGGGATGAGTTCCAACCTCCTTAGAACCCCCAAAGTGTCTGTTGTTATGATTATTTGTTTGTTGTTATGTATATGATAGTTTTCTCATTGAGGCATTATGTCAAACATATTGCATGCATGGTTGTAGCTTTCATTTCCATCCATTTTTTTGAGTTTAATATTTTATAAAACAATATGAAATCATATGGAACATAGACTTGAGTAAGCATAAGATTAAATGCAAGAAATACACAACAAAAGCACAAATACCTCCACACAATCCTTGTTTGTTTATCTATTATTAATGGTTGTCCAATTGTAGTAATTTCCAAATATGATATAAATAATACAATGGCCAATTTGTTGGCCTATAATGGCTCCAAACGGCAAGGAAATAGTTTCAATGATCCTCCTTTTCGATCCCCAAATGATGGCTTCCCAAAAGAGATGTTATATCATGAAAAATCCACAAATTCCATACCCATAAATATGCCTTCCTTGTTGCTTACGCCCTGCTGAAATATGCACAATAAATCTGATGTAAAATATGCATTAAATGGATGCAAATTGTAGATCGGAAAATGGCTAACTCATATATGAAGATCCCCTAGCTGTAGATGACAAATATGCTCAAAAATCACTGGATCTCAAATCCCCAATACACCCTCCTTCATGAAATTCGCCCCACTGGTAGAAGAAATGAATGGCCTGATGAATACTCTCAAACACTGTTGTAATAAGGTGCTATGGTGATGGATAGAAACCTTGGAGTGAGATATACTAAGAATCTGATCAACTCTGTGCAAATCGAACCACTCTCTCAAGATGGGTGTGCCTTAGCTCTGCAGAAACCCTACAATAATTCATCTTGCCTCCACAAAGGCTCCTGGAACTAAATAGATCTGATGTAGAATGACGAGGGAGGAATATTTAACCTTCATGACTAAGATTGGACCAGGTTAGGTGGGATCTTTCACAAATCACCACCGAGCTAATCTCTAGGGTTTGTTCAGTCAAAACCCTCAAAACCCCCAAGTGCGTGGGCTCACTAGAAAGAAGCCATATATCAAATTGATAATCAACATAATGAGATAATATAGGTCCCTATCTCTCTTTTATCCTCCATTCTCACCTTGTCTCTCCAAGTGAATTTTACTTTATTTAATTATTAATTAATTAACTAAATCACTTTAATTAATTAATTAATCATTTTATCTATAAAAAGTGGTTTATCTCTCCTTGTAGATTCTCTGGCCACTGAAAGTCACCTCTCATCATCCTATCATGTAGTTCTATTCCTCTCAATTCTGATGAGTTATGACACTAAGAGGTTCCTCCAAGTATTATGCCCAATATGACCTCCTTAGTGAATTTAATTAACATATAGCCCAAAATAACTTAAAAATACGGAAATTGTCAGAATGTAATGGAACCAAAGACAAGCTATGCAAAATTGATGATGATGATGAAATAATATGAGTGATGCAATTCGAGCCCAATAAAACCCCTCAATATCTCTTGTACTCACTATCACCCCCGTCTGGCTACTCTGGTCAACATAACACTCTGTAGTATAATGGTGTCCAAAAGTGGGGAAATTACAGGCTTCAAAGGGCATACTAAAAATAAAGGTAAAAATAACAAAGAAATACAAAAATATATTGCAAGAAACACATAGATACAATAATACACAATTTCTATTAATGAACTAAATCTGTGGAAACTGTAAAAATATAGAGCGAACTGTACTCACTAGAATGGTGGTAGATTATCTTTGAGAAGAGATGTGATGGCTACATGCATTCACAAAAATGTGTCATGAGGCTCAAAAGGCCTTTTTAACATAAAAAATCAATGAGAAAACCCTAAGCATCCAAAACAGTAACCTAAGAAGATGAAACACCAAAAGGTTTGTGATCCCTGATGGGGGTAGTTGATACATCAACTTCCTGAGGGCATAACGTTTGCAGACGATCTCTGTTTGGGGTACTTTATATACATCAGAAAGTTCTAACTGATAACTACAAATTTTTTCTAGGGTCGGGGTATGCCATTGGTAACCTCTAGCCCCTCGAATGTCAAAAAAACGTCATTTAGGGCCTCAAAATGACCCCATAATTTTGGGACCTGGAAAACCATAGAAAAACTTCCAAGGTGGAAAACTATGTTTTGATCCAGTGGAATAGGTGGGTGGCCATTGATATTCACTTGGATCAAGGAAGACATATAGAATCTCTCAGTGTTCCAATACTCAATCAACTAATGCAAATTATCGATTGAGATAAAATTTGGCTTAGTCAAATGCCTCCTTTTTTAGTAAAGTGTAGTAAATGATGAGGATAGCATGTACTTGTACATGAATGTGATGGACTCTTCTCCAATTATCTAGGAAAACAACCATGCCAAACCCACTTGATACAATTTCCTAACTTTACCTTTCGGTTGTAGCGTCCACTTATTCAAAATGGAAAACCCACCATGGTCATGAGATTTGAGAAAAGCATCACCATGTAACATCTTTGAAATCCCCATGGGCTCGTAGAGCTTGAACATTTTCCAAAAACTGATAATGGTGAGGTGTATATGGACCTTTCTCTCCTATCCAAATTGATCATTCTATATTTGGTGTCAAACCTCCCCACACACCATTTGAAAACTTCATGTAGGTCAAAGACCTATGGCACACATCTTGCATTTACCAATATAGAGGTCCAAACAATGTTTTTTTCTCACTTATGTTCTGGTTTCTCAAATATCACCTATAAGTAGAGGGAGAATGAAATGACTTATCTCTCTAGGAAAATGAATTAAGGTGTCTCCAACAAATGTTTCTTCCTTTTTCCTTGGAAAAATCTCTTAAGTGTGCTTCAACTACACGAACCCTTGTGAAAATCTTCGAAGTATTTTCCAAACAATTCCAATAGTACCCACCTTGATAGAGAAGTAAGGAAGGTGGTGGAATTAAGATTGCATTTACTACTCCTAGGGATAACTTTGCAACCTTCAATAACTAAAGGGGGATGAGTGACAAAATCACAACATGAATTTTAAAATTCCAAACTCAAATTGTTTGGAAAGAGGAAACTCTATGTTGGTACTTTAACCTATCAGACAACTCTATGCTACTGACCCGGGGTTCGTATCTTTCAGGGTACCAACAAAGCCTAAAACTATTGGCCCTTCTGGTGAACCAGAAGGCAACATAGCACACGAAATGCACTGCACAGTCTCACCCGAGATATCTTTTATGGGTGGCTATAAGAATTAGGTGTTTATAGCCTAGGATTGAGTAGGAGATAGAGGGTCTGCGTTCTGAGCCACTACTTATTAACTGTATTACAAATTATAGTTATCTGACCTTCGGAATTCAATAACGTAACATAAATGAACTAAACAGAATAATAACTCAATCATTCATCACATTTAACATTTAACTAACAAAAGTAAACAGAGATACAGATGCATTCATCACATCACACAGGTATTACCGTGGTTCACCCCCTCCCAAGGCTACATCCACAAATATTTGGCTCTTGGCTCTTTTATTATGATATTTCTGCAGTTCTTGTGCCTCATGCTTACAATTCTTCTTAGATCGGTAAGATATCTGTGAGGAAAACTAGATCACACCAGGCTCCTAAGCCTACGATCTGATCCTCGAGATCTACCTCCCTGTTATCTCTCTCGTTACAAGTACTGTCTTATCAAAGTATTACCTGAATTTGAAACTCAACCTTCGCAAAATCTCTGAACTTCCAAATCTCTGAACTCTCGAACTCTCAAACCAGCCTCTCTTTGATACCTTCTTGCCTATATTTATATCTATCAGGCTCTTCAGGTGTTTCCATAAAAACTCTTACCAAAACCCTAACTCTTTTTTTGTTAGTTCTTCCTTCTCCGCATGTGTTCATTGCTTCCTTTCAGCTGTCACCTCCTTCTTGCATGTGCGCGTGATGTGCTTCTTTCTAGTTGTCGCTTTCCTCATGCACACTTTCCTTCCCATGATTTCTCTTCCAGCTGTCGTTCTTCTTTGTGCATGCTTTCTTTCCCATTTCAGCCTACTGCCATTCTTTTTCGTGCATAGCTTCTTTCCCATTTCGACTTGCTGCCAACAAGCCCCCAACACTGACATGTGACTCATCCCAAGTCACCCAATCTTTCTGAGTTGCGTCAATCTCTTCAATGATCATATGGAACTTTTCCCTTAGCTCTATTACTATTGTCAGTGCCTGTGCGGTCTTCTCCTCAATGGTTTCGACAACCTGAATGACCACTTCGTCGCTCAGTAGTCTTGCACATTCTGCCTGGGTCTGTTCCATATGTGCTCTATCCACTTCTGCCTGTGCAAGTACTTCTGCTACCCGTTCCTGTAACAGTTCTATTTGAGCCTGCCGCTCATGTTTCTGTGTTTGCACAGTGATGAGTTCTACGTGCATCTTCTGGGATTGGTATGATATTTTGCTTCTGCTTGAGTTCTTGGATCACTGCATTGATCCTTTTCTCTTCCTGGTCCCAGTGTTGAACCTATGGATCCTCCTCCAATATTGTCCAAAGTTGCGTTGCTTTTTTGAGCAAGTGAGCTGTTGTGCTAACCTGTTTCGCCATCTCCTATATTTGCAATGTTTCTGCCTACCTCCTTTTCTCCTTTACTGTTGGTGGATTCATTGGTGTTATCTGTTCTCGGAGATCCCCGATATCCTTCTGGTTTCTGCGCAATTGCCTCCGCAATCTAGTTGATCTTTTCTGTGGTTGGGAGTTTGTTTCCCTCCGCGGTGTTTGGAAGTTTCCCAAAACGTTATCCCACTCTGCATTCCAAATCGTTCCTGTGTTCCATCTCCTTCTGATTTTCTGATTTGGCCTGCCCGTACTCTTTTTCTAGTGCTTCCTACTGCTTTGTTGTTTTCTATAGCTCGACTAAGTTCTTATGTGCCCGAGACTGCATCTCGTGGTAGACGCTAACCCGTAATTTGTACACTAACCTTGATGGCATCTGTGTCAAGACCAATTGAATGTGGTCCAAATCCTTTAGTGGTGTCTGTCCCACTATTTCATCCATTCGCTGCAAGATACCAGATATATAAAATGTGCAGAATAGAAACAAAATGCTAGAAATAATAGAATAACAGTAAAATATCTAGCATAATCTTCTCAATACACAGAAACGATATATGAAATAGCAACAGAAATAGCACTTGAACAGAAATAGCACTTGATTCAGATAGAAATGTTCACAGGCCTCTTCGAGGGGGCAACCTCCAATCGAGCAGAGCTCTGTTACAATAATATCCAAGCTAGGGTTCTCAATACCCTCGACTCCTATTTATACTAAAAAGAAGCATCTAGAGGAAGATCCTTCTAGAAGCGGAA
>JASDQU010417890.1:0-10255 GCA_032191745.1 Picea mariana
AATTCCCAGAAGTGGAGTAATGGAGACTCAGATGGAAGAACTAGTTTCTCATGAGAATATTACAATCCATGATGACTTTGTACACATGGATTCCAATTTGAATTACACCGCAGATCCATGTGGAAATATACCAAATAGTTGTTCATGGCCATGAATAGGTAATACAAAGTAGACACATGTCATAGGTTGTCATAGTCACAAACAAGGCCCAGTGGAAACCAATCTCAAACTCAATCTGAAGATATATGTATACAATGGAGTACAATCTGATCTCCCATGATCATTGAAGTCATATAGGTACTGGTCCAATGAATGATAGCAACAACTCAGGAAAGTTGCTACTATAAACTAATGTCTTCATGACTTCTACATGATCCGCTAAAGGTGCAAGTCTACATCATGTGAATAGAGGAGTTGAGGTCGAATACAATGAGACTTCGTTTGATTACTGGTCATTAAGGTATACTGTTAACAAACATGAGATAACCTACCGATAATGAAAGTATGTATTAAGACACCGAGTACATTCTTACAAGTGTGAATAAATGTGTTGAGGTCGAACACTTGAAGAATCCATCGATCATGAGACATTGATGTATACCCAACTGTTAATGACGGGAGAACCTGCCATTGGTGATTGCAAGCCTCTAGGTACTCATAGGACTCTAGGCCTCGTTTCCAGATTAGATGAGATGAAGTTGATGGAAGGAGACCCGCTGAAAGGAGAGCATTAAGGAATCTATCATCAGTCAACACGAGGTACAAATAAATAGCTTGGTGATTTGGAGGAACTCAGATGAAGAGGATGTTCATGAACCAACGACCATGTGTGTCTTTCGCATGCACCAGATGTAAGTAGTGCATGGAAAAGACCCTCTGAATAACATCCAATAAGGAAAACTACTGACAAAGGTGAGGAAACCACCAATAAGGCTAATGGAATCCAGGACACTACATAAATCCCAATGTGTGAATAGATTTCTTGCTGTCGGACACAAGGAAACTCCCAGTCAACAACCAATAAGGAGATGTCGACTGTTGGGTTCAAGGTTACCTACCCATAATGAAAGTAGGACTAGGGTGCATGGCATGACTACAACTTCATGTGACTTTGATACACACTAAGGGTATGGCTGACATGCAAAGGCAAGAGTTCTGAGGAATGGCCAACACGGGCTTATAGACTTCCTTTGAACAAGAGCATGAGACATATGGAGGACTCTGGCAACATACAATTGATGATGAAACTTTGTGATGCAGGATGCATAAATCAAACTCTCCTTAGGGACTGAAAAAATAACCAGTCGGAGGAGTAAACTCTAAGTAACAAGCTTAGCTTCCTAAGGTCATGCTAAACCCAAAATTTGGATGACAAGTGGACTCAAAAGTTTGTGCTTTTTTCAAAGGCGACACGACTATTGCCAACATAAGATAATATTCCTTTCCTGCCCATCTTTTTTTGTTTTTTTATAGGCAAATGAATGCTATGATACAGAGGAGGAAACCAGTGTCGCGAGTAAGCAACTATCTCCAAACAGTGGAACATACCTATGCTCAATGCAAGGAAGTGCATGCGGGGCATGGACACTTGGGGGAATGTTTCCTCTTATGGTACATGGTGTCAAGATGCAAAAAATATAAACAAGGCTCTGCTTGGTTGGTGATGCAAATTGCTAAGGTAATAAGCTTATAACGAGAAAGCGAGAATTGACAATAGGCTCAATACTACAAGCAATTACAACTTAACTCCAAAGAATGTCCCTGTTTTTCATAAATTTAGTCTCCTAGGCCCGAAAAAGTATAAAAAAATACCCAGGAGAACTCTTCTAGCCAATGTTGACTAGAGCGTTCCTTTGTCGAAATTAGTCTACTTGGTCCGAAAAAAGGTTAAACTTACACCAAATAAACATCCTTTCAAATCCATTTAACGAGTGTGAAAGAGACAAGTTCACTCGACAATCTTTTCGCTTTTGAGAGATTCAGAAAAGAGCTTAAAAAAGACTCAGCAGGAGTCCCATAGGTGAAGGTCAGAATGCTTATGAGTAAGAATATGAGGTTCGAACGAAAAGTCATATCAGATCTATAAGGGACTCCCGGTCCTATGGAATAATCTTTGCATGGTCAACAAATGACATAAAGGCTCTAACTAGGGCACCCATGTTTGGTAAGCCTCTATCATTCAATAATGACACTTCTAGTAGCAGTAGGAAGGTTCTGTGTCGCTAATAAAAGGGTTCTTACCTAAGGCATATAGATCATAGTCATAGGAAAATGCAAATATGTAAAATGGATTGAGAACCTATCCTATATTCTAGGGACAAAAAATACTTGTCGAAGGCATGAAGGGGCGATGTGACACTAGAAACCGCAAAAATCCCTAGACAAAACCACCAAAACCAACTCCTTCCACTACACTATTAGTCCACTAGGTCAAAAAATTAGCATAAACTATATAAAGTGGACAAAATTTTTCTACTAATAGTAAAAATGAACAATTTTACCATACCATTTGAGTTTTTTACCCACATAGTGCATTTTAGACCATTTTCCCCATGATCTTCAAGTGTTGATTGCGGGAGTCACAATCAATGGAATTGAAAACCTTCTGACCAAGTAAGTGCCCTTCCTCTCCTCTTCATTTCTAGTGGTTTAAATTTCAAATTAAGTCCTCATTTTTTGGGCCTTTGAGGGCACAACATACAAATTAGGGTGTATGCGAGTTATAGCTTATCGAGTCGCATATATGTAGACATGTACGCAAGAAAAATAAATCTTTCCCATGTATATATGGCCCTACACACGAATGTTAACACTGCAACCCACGTACAAGTTTGCAAACAAGTTTTTTGATGTATTTAACTCAAAAAATGGTTTTCCTTTTGTAGGATGGTGCTTGAATGGAGAGAGAGGGAACATGAGGAGGTAGATGTAACAGTGGAAAGAGATGTGGGGGCCCAACTGGCTCTAAAAATATGTGGCCTATACAAAGTTTGGGCTCTCAAAGGGTTGAGGGCTCAAGTGAGGTTACTCCAAATGCTAGTAAACTTCTGGGATCTAGAGACAGAGTCCTTCAATCTCGATGGGCAGAACTTAGGCGCTGAATAACGTGAGACAATGAGGCTCTCCATCAAAGAGGGAAGAACTTGGGGGATGAACAATGTGTCCAGTATATGGAAGGTTGAGGATCATTGATCTCATGACGTGACATGGAAACCTGACACAATTTTTAATTTTGAGCACCAAACTCGATGTACGCGGGTTGTAGTGGTGCAACCTACGTATACACATATTGTCTAACTGGTAGGGCATGTATATGTGAAAAAAACTGATTTTTTGGCTCTGGGAAGTACAAAAGGGGACTTCAAGTCTGCATAGGGAAATGGAAAGGACATCTAAGCAAGTTGCATGGGGTGAGACAAAATTAGCTATAACAAAAAGTAGTTGAACTACCATAACTTATTGAGAAAGAATAAAAGATCAATCAATTGAAGAGACAAAGAGAGAGAACAGAAGGAGAACTTCTGATATAAGATCTGCTCTATACTTGTGAGATAATTCTTTTCTTCATTCATTCTGAGTTTACTAGAAAGCTTAACCATCTTAATGACAAGAGGGTCTTATTGAAGGCAACATGATTCAAAACTGAATCATATCTTTCAACAACTTGTTTCTAAAGGTGTATGATCTATTTTTCATAGTTTGTGTATTCTTGTTTGTTTATGGATTAGATTTTATGACTGACAAATAATAGTTTGCAAAGTCAAGTGACAACATTTTTATGGCAAGCTGATCTAGATCTTTAGCTTCAATTTTCTTTTGTTGTCAGAGTCTTTTTGTATGGTGCTCATCAGAGACTTCTAAGTTTGACTTTGGTCCCACCCTCGCAGGGGTTTGTAAAGACAGCTCTGCTTTGTATCTTAGAATGAAGTTAATATACAAATCATATTTTTGATTTTAGTTTCACATGCGTATCTTAATGATATTGTTCAGATTTTACTTTTATTCTCGTCTCTTTTTCTGTACACACTTATGTATATCTCTACTTATTTTCTTTTTCACACTTACATATAACATATAAAATCAGCCTTAGTCCCTAGCACATATTTCCCATGGATTAAGAGATTTTTTTGAATTAAAGGCTATAAACTCTGGGTAATATTCCCAACTATCTTTCCTTAACCTAACAAGATTTGAAAATGTTTGAGTAAGGTTCTTCATACCTTTTTCTCAACAAGTTGGACTAGCTACCCAACTAAAGCAGGACTTGAGGCATGCAATATGCAGAGACATGACAGAGATGGCTGAAGTATGGGAACAATAGTAATATCATAGGAGTTCAACACTTAGAATTTTTTCATGAGGTTGCAACAATGGTTGAGGCAGCAACAACAATAGGATAGAGTGTGATCATCACAATGGGATAGTGATAGATTGGGCATTGTGAACATAGTTGGGGAGGAGACATCCTTCCATCATACCAGACAGAATGGTCACACACAAATTTAGGAAGACATCAGTGCATGTGGTTGCACGAGGTCATGGATGATTACAGTGCGAGTTGGAAACTTGGGGTTTCCACTTCGCAAGGAAATTTGAGGTTTCCAATTGGCATGAAACTTGGGGTTTTCATTAGACTTATTTATGATGGGGGCACGAGTTCGGGCAAGACTTGGAGATCACATATTTTTTGGATGTTGTTGGGGACAATAATGAATTGAGGTGGGGGAGGATGTAAGGTCCTCGACTAGAAGGGCATGGGCACCCTTTCCCAAGTCCTCAAGAAGACAAAATTTTAGGTTTCTTTGGTACCGAAGAGTCGCACTAGTTGGGAAAGTGGGCACCTTAGGTGTGTGAACACGCTATGGGGCTTGTCCAAGAATGAAGCAAAGCATGGGGCACACCAAAGAGGTTGAGGCATGTCAACACAAGGAGGGCACCCAAGGTTGGGGTAGAGCTGCATAACACATAATAAAAGTTGATAAGATCTTAGGAAGAACAAAATCAAATTAGTATTTAGTTGCTAAGAGCCTAAATGACTTGGAAAGACAAATCACCACTGATTCTTGCATAAAACATGAATCCAACAACTGAAGAATGCCATTAATGGGCACAAGAAGGTAAGGTAAGCCTCCATAACCTTGAAGGTAGAAATGTAGTGATGGATGCAAATTTTACTACAAAAGAGAACAAGGATCTCATGAGGTGATGAGTGACTCATAGGATGGGTGAGTCATTTATGTGGGAAAACATAGGAATTCCTATAAAAGAGTTGCAAGCCATGAATTAGCAACTCCCATCTTAAGGTATCAGAGTAAGAAATCCACTTTTGTTATCCGAGTGCGCAATGGAAGTAGGATACATGTGAAAGGAATTCATAAGATGGAACAATAAAGGTTCATTCACCTTGAAAGTGCCAATGGAGAAATATAACATTCCATGCAAGTGTATTAGACTTGAGTGGATAGAATATGGCTTCATATTGAATCACTCAATGAAGTGAAGAGGAGTATTTACAAATTGATCAAAGCCAATGGACAATAAGAGATAATGGAAAGGGATGCCATAATGTAAACAAGTAAGTTGGTTGGAGGATACTATAGTATCAAGGTGATGGAATGATATAAAGTATATCATTCCAAGGTGTTGGAAGGTTCCAATAAGGTAAATTTGGGACATAATTTCCTAAGGGGAAGTAGTTTCCAATAGGGCATATTGGTTGGAATTGCAAGATGGCCAAGTGGGACTTGGCTGGAAAATGTTCAGATTAAGGAATGCCAGTGCATAGAAGAGTACAACTAGAGCACAAAGGGTTGCAAGGATCCAAAAGTATTCAATGATGGTTGCATGAAGCATAAGAAGATTAAACATGAAGCACACGAGCATGCTAAGAGTGACATGGAATGCATACAATGAAGCTAGAATCAATATGCATTAGCAGACATGTTGATAGTGAATGCTTGGTGCATATAGAAGAGCATTAGTGCATATGGACATGCTTCGGCATACATATGGCATGCTTGTAGACTGAGAGTAGTTTGTTGTTATATATATATGCAATAATGATGATATGATAATTGAATATGACTAATGATGGATTGTGTATCAAGGAAAGGTTTATAACATGGTTGAGGGTGTTGTTGTTGATGATGATGCATATGGTTTCCATCCATATGAATAAAATTGAGAATGGTAAGAATGTTGATCAAGAGGTTGGTGAAGGGAGTCTATGAGCTTATACAAAATACGCGCTGATTAGGTAGCATCAAGTAATTTGATAACAACCATGAAGTTATGAATTTGGTTGCTTATGATGCTTAAATGCTCAAAGGGAATTGAGATAAGAATTCCCTCAATCAAAATTCAATATTTGAATGATGTGTATTACAAGCATGACATTCCACTTGCTATGGTAAAGGCAGAGGGCCTTGAATTTACAAAATTTACTTAATTCTTGAATGCAATTAATGTATTTCATTATGTTTAATCACATGTATTTTGTACGAACCTAGTTTTTCTGATCCGAGTTAGTTAGATTAGTTAGATTTAAGTTCTTGTCTCTACTTTACTTGGGTTTTCTATTTCTTGTTTGTAGGTTAGCAAGGGATATCTCAGAGCGAGATACTAGAGTAGGGACTTCCAATGAGATCTTCTTCAAAATTCTCTTTTCGAGGTGAGTAGTTCATAGCTACCTAGAATTTACTAGAATGCTTATCTTTAGTACTTTGGGTTTGAGTTAGTTGTCTCTTTGTTTCCATTATGTTGTAACCTTGACCCTTGTCATAAGAGTGAAAATTCCATAACAATCATGATCCCTTCATGCTTACATGTAGGACATGTCATTTGAATATATTCACCCTTCATCTTTGTAACAACTAATAAAATTCCCCAACTTCAAGTTCTCTTTAGCATGTTCCATATAACTCCTTTTCAATGGGTTTAGTCATAAAAAGTCACAAAACATAATAGAATGTCCCAATGTCTAATCTATTTATTTATTTTTTAGGTAATGTATTCTAGGAAAAACCCTCATTCCAAGAATGGTACCCAAGATAAACTTTAGATTCTTCAACGCACAAGGCCATATCAACAACTCATGAATATATCATATATAACTCATAAAAAATCGACTCACTAAGAACTTACATGTCAAAAAGTGGGATTGAACTCAAGTAGGGAGGGTAACAACTTCCTTCCAACCACTTGAGCTACACCCAATTGACAATCCACAAGTCTAATTATATTAGTGCTTCTAATCATAATTACATTATCATATTTATCTGCAAGTTAATCTAAAATACCTTACAAAATGTTAAACCACTTAGTAGCTAGTACTGGGAGCATATTGAAATCTACTAAAAGAAACCTGTAACAAAATATTAAAAAATACTTAAGCAATACATTTACATGTAAAATTTTAGATATACTCAAATGTATTTATTATTAATAAACATTATATAGTGTGATATTATAAATTGACAACAAATAACAAAAAAAAAATCACAATACTGAATATGTTTAATTTATAATAAAAAATTACCACCAATAAACAATTACAACATATATATTCTCCAAATTGCAAATTGGAATGGAAAACTTGGGAACTATGGAAATTCTCACTCTAAATATTTATCCATTGTGTAGAATGGAAATCTTGGGAACTAGTTGAAAATCTTACTCTAAATATTTATGCACTGCCTAGCAATGTAGTACAATAAATAAATGTCGATTAAAATATCAAACAATGTTACGTAAAAATATATATCAATTAAAAAATCAAGGATTATTATTTATTTAATAAAAATAAAATATCAAATAATGTTACTTAAAAATATATGTCAGTTAAAGAATCAAGAATTATTATTTATTTAATAAAAATTATTATTTATAAATGAGACAATTATACTTAAAACTATTTTTATTTTAATGAAAAAAATCTATATTTTTATTAATATAAACAAAAATATATAATCAAATGCCTAAAACATTTTTTTTGTTTGTTAATTTGTGTAGGACCTGCGATTAACTTGTGGCTTGAGAAATCGCGACTTAGGGGCATCTAAGCCATCAAAATCACCCGGGGATCGCACCCGGCCTGAGCCACACCAACCCTTAACATAGTTGGATTTTTTGTCCCCACAGGTTTCGAACCGGTGACTTTAACATCACGGAGTGGCTTAACAACACACTCCGTCACCGACTGTCCTACACCTCAGGGACAAATGCCCAAAACATTTGATAGTCAAATGTCAAAGCATTTAATAATGCATTTAAACCCTTGTCATAACATTTCTTTATACTTGCCTCCCTAAACATAATAACTGTAAACTATATCAATGAATTTAAATTTATGTTATAATCAAAAAGTTAAAATTGAAATTACAACATTCAACAAAATTGTACTCAAAATGACCACTATCTTTTACATAAATTAAAGTAGTTTAGAATATTAGTTCCAAGGATCACAAATATATTCAATTGAGTGTCCACTCTGAATTATAGATATAATCCAAGTTCCTCAATCTAGTTTAGTCCACCATTTGAGAATCCATCCACTAACTTATCCTTGTCATTGTATATATGAGACAAAAATATATATAAAAAGTCTATAGGTTTATGATGTATTTCATCATATAAAGGTTGAAAGGTGAAATTCTCAAGAGCAATTTTCTTACACATTCATTAAATAATCATTATTAAATTATCAAAAATTTGAAGACTAGATACACCAAACTCTAATGTCATCTCAAGATTATCTTTCATACAAATATTTTTTTTAGAAAATCTATATTTTCAAAACTATCTTTAATAAAAATATTTTTATATATAATTTTATTTTGTTTAAATAATAATTATTAATATATTCTCTCAAATAAAAATGGAAAACTAAATAAAAAAACAACAATGTTATAATCAAAAATCAAAATAGAAAACAAATCCTGATAAAACCTGTAAGATTGAATAACGAAGCTATAAGGTTGAAAACCAAATCACAATAAAAATCAAAGACCCACAACCACAACCATATTTAATGCCAAAATTGAAAACTACATCCCAATAGGGTTAGAAACAATTATATAATTCATTTATATATTTTTAATGGGGCAAGTGAGTGACGTGCCCTATTTATATAATATCAAAAGTTGAAAACGTGGTCCCAATAAAAGTCACACCAACAAATTTTAAAAACTAAATTTCAATAAATGTTGATGTGACAACCACAAGCTCGAGGGGTATCTCCAAATAAAATATCTATTGTGGATGCCTTCTCATCTAACTGCTTGTATTCAGGCACATTACCATTACTTTCACTGTTAAAAAAATCTCTTACTAAAATTTTAAATGTTTAATATACTTTAAATTTTAAAAAATTGAATTTAAAAAAAATCTCTTACTAGAATTTTAAATGTTTAATATACTTTAAATTTTAAAAGATTTGTCCCCGAGGTGTAGGACAGTTGGTGACGGCTTAGATGCCCCTGAGTCGCGGTTTCTCAAGCCACAGGTTAATCGCAGGTCCTGCACAAATTAACAAACAAAATTTTTTTTTTTAAAAGATTGAATTTTAAAAAAATCTCTTACTAGAATTTTAAATGTTTAATATACTTTAAATTTTAAAAAATTCAATTTTTATTTATTAAAGAAGATTTTTTTTTAATTTTCATGCATACATTCCATTAACTTAACAAGGATTGCATGGCAACGCAGTCCCTGCCGAGTTAGTTGGGAAATACATGCTGAACAATGAAACTTAGTATAACTAAATGTAGAAGTACAATGGAAGTACATAACACATATGCCATACCACCTTTAATATTTTGTAAAAACAATGGAAGTACAAGGGAATTGAAAAACAAAATAGGAAAAAAACAATGAAGAATTTCATTAAGTAAAATATAATAGATACAAATAGAATTAAAGGAGAATACATATGCTAGTAGAGGAAAATAATAAGTGCTAAAGTATCACCATATTTGTTGATGTATGGTTGTAACTACTTGAACAACAATAGTTTATGTACTTTTGTAGCTTTTAAGAAAGAATAAACATGAGATGATATGAAAAGAAAAGCACGACATAGTAGGAGAGGAAATGTAAATTCTAAAACTTTAATTATTTTTTATTAGTTAAATAAAGACATTTGTATGTTAATGATATGAATAATTTTGAATTGTGGTAAGAATAATGAAACTTTAAAAATTTATGTTGATGATATATATGTAGAAAGGGAGAAAAAGAGAGATATACACATTGAAAA
>JASDQU010417892.1:3793-14048 GCA_032191745.1 Picea mariana
GGAAGAAAACATAAATATTGTTTCGAGCCAGCACAGGGTTTTTAAAAACAATCCTGCACATTATCTTCTCATAGACAATACAGAAAGAAAAGTATGTGTAATAGGAAAATAATAAGTTACATCAGGGAAAAAACTTCACCACTTAAACACAACACAGGAATCTGGAAATATAGTGCCTTTGTATTCATTCATAAAGTCATTTATAGATTTGAAATGTTTCTATAATGGACGGGAACATTCCCAAGCTACCCTTTTCTATCAGTCCCCCCTACTTTCTTCAAAATCATAGGCGTTATAGCCTTTACATAACGGTTAAAGATCCTATGAAAATGGATCTGAAATACTCAAAATAGAATAAAAACGAAACCAGTATAATTCAAAATCTAGTCCTACTTTAAGATTCAAAGTCTTATCAACTTAATCTTCCACAATATCGACAGCTTAAGCCATATCTGATATCTTCAATAATTGTCAAAAAGATGACAAGGCACTTTGAAATCCTGCTTTGACAAATGGACAATATTTACCAAGAATTTTAAATCCACTTAACCTTTTTGCCTTAATACCTGCCTCAAAAACTTGAAAAGGGTGATGATCTGTATCTCTTTAATCTTTATCTTTCATTTGGAACCCCTTTCACATGATCTGGACACCAAAAACTTTGATCTGGGAAAAAATATGAGCATTTTGTCATTTCTTGCACTTTCAGTGGCTTACAGGTGTAAAACGTAATAGGGTTAGTTGCCGAAAGCAAAGCTTTCGGCAGCTAACAATGCCTTGAGGAAAGCGAATAAGCTGCCAAAAATTCTGAGTTTTCCACAACTGTTCAAAACTGCAAAAATGGATTTTCTTCAATCTATCTACTCCTTAGGGTCTTCATTTAGGTTCTCAACAACTTCAGATAGAACTCTTAAATTAGGATGTGCTCTTGTCTTAGGATTTTTTATCCTCAGTTTGATCCTTAAACCTCTATTCATTTTAAGCAATTTACGATTATCATTGAGCAATTTCTTATTCCTCTTCTGTTCCTTTACGTGCATTTTAGCTAACCTTTCAAAAAAATATCTTAAATCATATGAGGTGTTTCTTATAGTATGGTTTTGGGATTTGATGACCCTCTCAAGCAACTTCATCTTTGCTATCTCTTCTTGGATTTTTTCAATCTTTGATGGTTTTCTCACCTTGTTGTGTCTGCTTGTTGATGTTTCAGGAATCTCCAAGTCTGGAAACTCTGGTGAAAAAGGTGCTTCTTCAAGAGCATCTTGCTCAGGAATCTCTCTTTCCACTGGCTCTAAATCCTCCTCTAAATCTGTATAAGGAAAATTCAAAACGTTTTTATCAGAGGCACTTGTTTTCCCTTCTGAAACTTGGCTAAAATCAAGATTCTTTTTGGCTTTCTTGGACTTGGAATAAGAAGATGGATCCTCTGTAATTACTGGGGAAATGGCTCTCCTTTTCCTTTTACTACTTTGTGGTGATGGAAACTTAGTGGATGAAGTCTTCTTGTTGTTCTTGGGCTGGGGTTCTGGTTCAAATTCACCCCAGAAAAGAATATACTCCCAACTCTTATTCCTCTTCTGTAATTCTTGAAACACTATGAGTTTGATAAGACTGTGATGGGAAAGTCTACCCTGCACCTTGCTAGGTATGTCATGTACCTAGTGTTTCATCTTTGTCAATCTCTTGTGAAGGTAGAAGGGCATATTCAGAGGACATCTACCTGTTAAATGGTAGAACATTACTCTACTATATCTTCCTTCACATGTTATGTATACCTGGATGGCTTTGAGCAAGTGTTGCCACTTTTATTCCAAGTAGGATCTAGGGATGTCCTTTTTCAAAGTAATACATTTGTTCTTAGGTTTGAGATAAGACCTGAACTCAATGTATTTGGTAGTGGTTGACTTGAACCATCTTTCACCAGTCCTAGGCATCTCTATTGTTGTTGCAACAATTGCTTCATCAACCTGTACCTCAATTGTTCCAACTTTGCCTTTGGCTCCATCAAAGGTTAGTGCAAATTCTTTAGCCACACCTTGATGAAATACTTGGATTTTTTCACAGAACCTGTAGCAGCCAGAATCCTGAACATCTGGCAAATCTCAGGGTGATCTTCTAGATAAGTTATGTCATTGAGCTCCTTCCTGAGAAAAGTTCCTCCCTTCTTCATCTGCAGTAACAGTTGTCAATACCTGCAATACAATAAAATCGGGTGTGGGGAGATAAAGTGGCACTGATAGGGGACGAATTGAAGTTCAGGCGGAGGAAAAATGCGTGATATGGGGGAAAAGATTTTAACGAAAACCCTTGATAAAGAATGAAACTCAAATCACAGTGATGATTGTATCATTCGACCAGGATAGAAAAATCACGTGGTAGATCAGGTAAAGACAAATGATGTGGGCTTATGGTGATTGGATCTACTATATTAGGGTTAAACAGATCTCACTAAATAATCATATCGGAAAAACAATCACTTGCCCAAATTGTATTATGATCTGATTTCAGTTAATTTCGGCAGCACTTGAGATGATGATGTTGTGTACTGATGGCGGTTTGAGAGTCCGATGGGACAGTCTAACCGTTAACCGTCTATGTGCTTTTGATAGCTTAAAATTCCTCGCACATACCATTTTATCTACCGAAAGTGACAGCTTTCGGTAGCTTAGAATACTTTGAAAAAATTGCCCTTAGCTGCCGAAAGTGAAATTTTAGAGTTTTTATAATAAAAGTACAGACTCATCACTTTTTGAAAAGGTAAGTCTAAATCTCATCTTAAATACATTTAACTCAATAAATATTTCATCTAGTGATCCATGTTATTACCTAATGACCATAACTATTAGCGATCAAAATGCACTACTATTTTGATGAATGTTTTCATCACTCTTCACTTGATTTATCTTTTTCTTCAGTCTTTTGGCCAGTGTCTTAAGCTCCATATTTTTGTTAATCTCCTGATTAATTAATTTTTCCCAAAAATCCTTTGGCTTCATCCTCTTGACCTGCACATAAATGGTTAGAAATCTCAGTTGAACTCTACACAACCTATTCTTGAGTTTGATGTATTCCTAGTTTCTTTTAGTTGAGATTGTTATTAAAAGAAGAGCATGTTTTTAAATGGCTTTATCCTAGACTAAATCTAAAGGTTTTAAGTCCAAATCAGTCAACATATGCCTAAATCCATGTCTATAAGCCAAACCACAAGTTTTATGCCATGCAATACTCCAAAGACTAGAGCACTAAGTCAAAAGTTAAAGGCTAGTCGACACCCAAATCTGACCACTAATCCAGCCATTATTTAAGCCACAAAACAAGACGTCTACCAGGTCAAGTCACATGTCAATATGTCAAAATCCCACACATTGCCAAGTGTTTGATGATATAAGCGCCAAAGATTGCGCAGCTTTCCAATGAATAAATGTAGCATTTGTTGTTGGAATACTTGCTCCACTGCCAATACAATTTAGATATGGAGTACCACCACAAGCAGGTCAGCAATTTATGCCTCCAAGTAAGCCAACAGTTTTGGCCTATGGCACAAGGTATAAAACCGTCAAACATTGGAAATGCTCCTTCTATTCAACCACAGCCTGTGTAGTATCCTCCACAAATGCAACATTTGCCTCCACGTCCAGGGTAACAACAACAAAATCTGCCTTCATCTCAGGCTCCTTATATGACATATCTTCATCAGCCAAGGCCAATCGAAAACAGATCTCCTCCATCTCAGAAGCCTTAGCAATCTCAACAACATAGGCATTTACAGTGCCATATGAGAAGGTCGTACCATATAAACGCAGTCCGAGCTTAGATAAATAGGTATCAAATTCCACCGGAAAGGAATGATATGATAAATTACTTTGGAGAACAGCTCCAGAGATTTTCATTTACAGTCAATGGTTAGGTACATCCTTACGGATCTCGTTGCGTGAAGCCACCAGTTATCTATAGTGATGTCACTCGCCCAAAGCCTGTGACTGTATTCTGGTCTAAGATAGCCCAAAGTATGACTACTCGACCCATGAAATATGCTTTAGATGTGGAGAATCCTCTCCTAGTACCCCACAGTTGTTGTTGTTGCAGCAGCATTTGGATTGCACCTGTGACAAAGGGAGATGGCCGATAACAGGAGCTATGCTTTGACTCCTCAACTAGACATAGGGAAGATATTACTGGAGGCACATAACCGTTGGTTTTGTCCAACTGAGGTATGTGAGATTCTTCGGGAACTATAAAAGATTTTGCCTTACACCAGAGCCACCTTTCAAACTAATAGTTGGTTCATTGTTTCTATTTGATTGGAAGGCATTACGATCTTTCCGAAAAGATGGCCACAATTGGTGAAAGGAAAATATGGAAAAATGGTGAGGGAGGATCATGAAAGGTTGAAAGTTGGTAGTGTTGATGCCCTGCATTGTTACTATGCACACGGGGAAGATAATAAAAACTTCAAACGACGAAGTTATTGGATGCTTGAGGAGAAATATGAGCACATTGTTCTTGTCCATTACAGAGAAGTGAAAGAGGGTAATAGGTCTACAATACATTCTCTAAAACACAGAGAGAGCTCTGCAAAGTGCAAATCTAAGGGGCCAACTAACTTCCCCTGATTTCTCAGCTCAGGCAAATTCATCTGCTATACAATCCCAAACCACTTATGCCTGAAGTCCAAGATCAGCTGAATGGCATGGGTTTGGAGCTTAAAGAATTACAAATTTAGCAACCTCAAGGGAAATTGTCCTATGGTGGAGGTGGTAATAGAGGCCAAGGTGGTTACGATGGAGACCGAAACAGAGATGGATATGATGAAGATAGAAAATAGCCTAAGTGTCGAATCATCCAAGAAACAAGTTTAGTTTTGACCAGCAACGATTTTCCTTTTTGACCAAGACAGAACTTTCACCAGCACAGAAGGCAGAATTATAACCAGTTAGCTGATGAAAAGCAGAGCTTTCACCAACTAATTAGAAAATCTTAAGGCAAAATAGATGGTGAAACCTGAGACTGGCCAGCGAAGGTGTATTTTTGCCCAAATCAAATTTTTTCTCAACCGAATCTCTTGAAAATGATTTCCAAATATACATATTGAATTATAGTGTCAAATCTAAGATCCACTCATGAAAACCATATTTCCTATAATACCTAAAAAAACATTCTTAACACCTAAGTTATACAACCCTTAATATTACTCCTAACCCTAATATTAATTATAAACTATAATATAACCCCTTACCAATATAAAATGGTTCCTTAAACTCTATAGCCAAGGACCCTTATAAATGATAACTTGTCTAATGTAGAACCCCTAACAATTATAAACCAAACCCTTAGTCAAATAAAACCCCTAACTTCCATCACCTAACAACCCATATCATACATATTATCTTAAACCTTATTCTAACACTTAACCCCAATAAATCCTAACACCTAAAACCTATAATCCATGTCCCATAACCTCTAATCCATGTTTATGATAAACCCTAAAACTCGTCTAAACCTTGAACCTTAATCCCAAAGTACTATAACCCCTAATACTTATAATCCATAAGCCTAAAACATTATAACTCATAACCCATATATATCTCCTAACCTATAACCACGTATCCTTACACACCCCATAAATTCTAACCCAAATCACCCAAAAGCAATATAACCATAAATAACTAACACTTTTAACCCTTGAGCCATTTAACACCAAACTTGAAAATTCTATCACATGCAATCTCTATAACCCTTATAATGCATGATCCCTACTATATCCAAACCATATCACATATTTAATATGAACCCTCTATAAACCTTATTATTTATAACCCATATGTCCCTTAACCTATAACCCCCAAGTCAAAGCCAATATATAGCCTAACCTCTATAACCCACTGTATAACCCCTTATCCCATAATCCCTAACACACATAATCATTCTCTCCTTTAACAATGATCATGATATAACCCTTAACCCCTACTAAATTAAAACCCTAATATCTTTATTACCCCAAACCCCTCTATCCAACAAATTTTGTAACCCCTCACCTATATAAGCAATATAACTCCTAATGAGTATAACCATTATACCTCCTAATACCATAGCATCGTAAAACAACTTTTGTAACCCCTCACCTATATAAGCCATACAACTCCTAATGATTATAATCATTATACCTCCTAATATTATAGCATCATCAAGTTGCTAACATTTATAAGATCAATAATACTCAATCTCTAACTATTGATAGTATGGTAGCTGTAGGAGGTATTAACCCCACCCTTAACTACTACTACCTTAAAACCCTAAGATCTTTACTACCCCTAACCCCTCTATCCATTAGTTCTTTATCCATTAGTTCTTGTAACCCCTAACCTATATAATCCCTATAACTCCTAACATTTATAACCTTTATACCTCCTAATACCATGGCCCCTATAATGTTGAATTGCTAACATCTATAAGACTTATAATACTTCATCCCTAACTACTCTAACTCATAACATCTCTAACCTATAACTCCTAAATATAATTGCTTATACTTATAATCATTAACCTCTAACACCTATTTCCCCTAACTCTTAATACCTAGTTTCTATGATCTTTAAAAATGTTCACCTCTTGGCTTAGTTGGTTAATGAACCACCATTAAGGTTTTGCTTTAAATTTCAAAGTTAAAAGTTTAATATAAACCTTATTACTTGACCCATAATCATTTATACCTAATTCCTAAATCTTATAATTAATATATCCCTTAACGCTTAACCATTTTATACCTTAACTCCTACTACCTCTATCTATAACCCTCTACATCTATACCTCCTAACGCTTAATTGATGATGGAAGAAAGTGGGTGTGTCACTCAAATTTGAGTCTAGAAATCCTCCCATATCATTAAGGTGTGCCAATAGTCTATCCATGACAAATTTCAGTGCATACAAAAACTATTTGAAAAAATTTCAACGTTGGCCCCATTTGCAGGTTGATGTTGCTGATGTCTAGTCCTCGTACAATTTTTGTTCCTCATTCCTTGTTCCTAATTCCTTGTTCCTCATTCATCATTCCTCATTCCTCGTTCCTTGTTCCTCGTTCCTCGTTCCTTGACCATGGTATAGTCCCTAAGACCCATTATTTTTGTACAAAACATACTAATGGCATAAAATGTCCCACACAAAGACCAAATTAATATATGCTACATAAGTCTTTTGTCTTTTTTCAACGACTATGTAACGAATCTCAATTCTAAGAAGATTCAAATAGGACACAAGAACCTTAATTTATATCCTTAACCATGGGTGACATAACACTATCATTCAATAGTAAAATTGTTACATTTCATTGTGAGGCATCATGTGTACTGAGCGCTTGAGCCACCATATTCATAAAGGACACTTACCAAGAATATTTGTCTTATGAACAAGATATGGTACTATCCATTTTGAGGTTTGGAATAGAGATTGTTCTTATAGAATACACTACATTGCACCATAAAATAATCCCTACACACCTTGCAAACCATGTAACACCATTCAAATTAGACACAATATTCTTGCGACGAATTAGCTATACTATCGATGAACTTTTTTTATCAATATTATAACAAATTCGTCGCAAGATTATTTACATTCGTCTATCTTGCGACAATATCAAATGATGCTTGGATTCATTTCATATTTGGTTTATCAACTTGAAATCTCAATTTGATACTTTGCAAGCTAGATGGACCTTCAGACAAATACAAATATGAAACTTGGAATCATTAACATATCTACTAGTACATATGAAAAATAGGGTTTATGGTTTCCATGATGAATTTATGATGGAAGAAAGTGGGTCTGTCAATCAAATTTGAGTCTAGAAACCCTCCCATATCGTTAAGTCATGTGAATAGTCTATCCAGGTCAAATTTCAATGCATAGAGATACAGCTTGAAAACATTTCAACGTTGGCCCCATTCACATGTCACTGTTGCCCACCTCTAGTATCTTGATGGTGTTGATTAAGCAATCAACAAAATAGAGGGATTTTTCATCACAAATATGACATAGATATATTGTATATAATTTAATGTAGAACCTAAAATAAAAATGAAGAAAGACTGACGAAAGCCTAAAACTTGCGTCAACCAAATTGGGTACTTTGAAAGAAAATTAGGGTTTATGGTTTACATGATTAATTAATGATGGAAGAAAGTGGGTGTGTCACTCAAATTTGAGTCCAAAAACCCTCCCATAGCATTAAGGCATGCCAATATTCTATCCATGAAAAATTTCAGTGCATGCAGAAACTGTTTGAAAAAATTTCAACGTTGGCCCCATTCGCAGGTCACTGTTACTGGTGTTTAGTCCTCGTACAATTTTCAATTCCTCGTGAAATTTTTTCTCCTCCTTCATCGTTCCTAATTCCTCTTTCCTTGACCATGGTGTAGTCCCCAAGATCCATTATTTTTGTAAAACATTACATACTAATGGCATAAAATTATCGACAAACTTTTTTCGTCGATAGTATAGAAAATTCGTCGCAAGATTATTTACATTCGTCTCTCGTGCAACGATATCAAATCAAGATTGGATTCATTTCATATTTGGTTTATCAACTTGAAATCTCAATCTGATACTTTGCAGTACACTTGCTAGACCTTCAGTCAAATACAAATATGAAACTTGGAATCATTAACATATCTACTAGAACATATGAAAAATAGGGTTTATGGTTTCCATGATGAATTGATGTTGGAATAAAGTGGGTGTGTCACTCAAATTTGAGTCCAAAAACCATCCCATATCGTTAATGCATGCCAATAGTCTATCCATGACAAATTTCAGTGCTTCCAGAAACTGTTTGAAAAAATTTCAACATTGGCCCCATTCGCAGGTCCATGTTGTCGATGTCTAGTCCTCGTGCAATTTTTGTTCCTCCTTCATTGTTCCTCATTCCTCTTTCCTTGACTATGGTGTAGTCTCTAAGATCCATTATTTTTGTACAAAATTACATACTAATGGCATAAAATTATAGACAAACTTTTTTCGTCGACAGTATAGCAAATTCGTCGCAAGATTATTTACATTCATCTCTCTTGCGACGATATCAAATCATGCTTGGATTGATTTCATATTTGGTTTATCAAATTGAAATCTCAATTTGATACTTTACAGTGCACTTGATGGACCTTCAGTCAAATACAAATATGAAACTTGGAATCATTAACATATCTACTAGAACATATGAAAAATAGGGGTTTTTCTTTCCATGATGAATTGATGATGGAAGAAAGTGGATGTGTCACTCAAATTTGAGTCCATAAACCCTCCCATATAGTTAAGGCATGCCAACATTCTATCCATGACAAATTTCAGTACTTCTAGAAACTGTTTGAAAAAATTTCAACGTTGGCCCCATTCACAGGTCCATGTTGTCAGTGTCTAGTCCTCGTGCAATTTTCATTCCTCCTTCGTCGTTATTCATTCCTATTTCCTTGAACATGGTGTAGTCCCCAAGATCCATTATTTTTGTACGAAATTACATACTAATGGCATAAAATTATCGATGAACTTTTTTCGTCGATAGTATAGAAAATTCGTCGGAAGATTATTTACATTCGTCTCTCTTGCGATGATATCAAATGATGCTTGGATTCATTTCATATTTGTTTTATCAACTTGAAATCTCAATTTGATACTTTGCAGTACATTTGCTGGACCTTCAGTCAAATACAAATATGAAACTTGGAATCATTAACATATCTACTAGAACATATGAAAAATAGGGTTTATGGTTTCCATGATGAATCGATGATGGAAGAAAGTGGGTGTGTCACTCAAATTTGAGTCCATAAACCCTCCCATCTTGTTAAGGCATGCCAATAGTTTTTCCATGACAAATTCCAGTGCTTCCAGAAACTGTTTGAAAAAATTTCAATGTTGGCCCCATTCGTAGGTCCATGTTGCCAATGTCTAGTCCTCGTGCAATTTTCGTTCCTCCATCATTCCTCATTCCTCTTTCCTTGACCATGGTGTAGTCCCCAAGATCCATTAGTTTTGTAAAAAATTACATACTAATGGCATAAAATTATAGACAAACTTTTTTCGTCGATAGTATAGCAAATTCGTCGGAAGATTATTTACATTCGTCTCTCTTGCGATGATATCAAATGATGCTTGGATTCATTTCATATTTGGTTTATCAACTTGAAATCTCAATTTGATACTTTACAGTAAACTTGTTGGAACTTCAGTCAAATACAAATATGAAACTTGGAATCATTAAC
>JASDQU010417896.1:0-10255 GCA_032191745.1 Picea mariana
CTTTGTGATCACATTGTTTTCTAATTATAATCTTTAAGAGTAACAAATGTTGCAGGATTTATCTTAGATACCCTGTTTCTGACTCGAAAGATTTTAGTGTTTATCTTCTGGTGTTTTCAATTAAGGAATTCTTAACTACTTCTTAGTTGAAATTATGTTTCTCATCTTTTCTTCTGTCCATAATTTAATCTACTAAAATATCTAGTGAGTATATTATCTCGCCCTGTGGAAGTCTTCCTTCACATTTCTGGTTGTATTTCATTTTTATTAAACATAGAACCCATAGCCCAATGGATGTGTAGACTGTCTCAACCAAATCAAAAACACTTTGACAATGAAACAGACCTATTTATTTACCTAGCCTAATATCTAAAATTGAAAACATAGCTAAATCATATAGAGAGATCCCTCTCTGAAGTTGGAAGGGCTAGATCCCAACTTAAAAAGTGGTTGGATAAAGTTACCTTTGTAGATTTATTTTTTTTCAACCTCTAGGAAATTTGCCGAGCGCTAACATGTTCTAAACATATATTGTTGTCATGGTTGCTTCCACCCATAGATACATAGATAAACCTTGATCATTCAATAATTCCTTCACAGTTTCTTCAATATATATATTCTTCCTTTTTGCTACACCATTTTGTTGAGGATTATGATGAACAGTTAGCTCCCTCCTAACACCTACTAATTTGCAAAAGGCAACAAATTCATTGGATGTATATTCTCCTCCATCTTGAGTAATCATCTATGAAAATTACATAATAAATAGAACCTACTAGATATTTGACTAGCATTGGACTGCAAAAATATGAATTTATTAGATCTAGGATTTCATTAGATCTATTATTGGTGCTTGAAAATGGTTTCTTAACATTCTTACCAAGAGCACATCCTTTGCAAATTCCTTCATGTGTAAACTGTAGTTCTGGTATTCCTTCAACTATCTTTTTGAGGAAGGGTAATGCTTGATAATTGATATGAGCATACCTTCTATGCCAAAGTTCATTGGGATTAACGTCATCATGTACAAGGGCTTCAAAATTTCGTTCTAGTAGTTTGTATAGTCTTCCTTCATGGGTTCTAATAACTCTAGCATTCTCTATGTTGGAGTCTTTAGGCCAAGATAATAATTTTCCATCTACAAAGGCTATTATATTTCCTTTGTATTCTAGGAAATATATGGATACAAGATTCTTTTCTAAACCAGGTACATATAAGACATTGCTCAAATGAACATTGTTACATGTTTTCAATTTGACGGAGGCTTGACCAATTCCTTCGACTAGGTAAGTGTTTTTGTCTCCAAGTTCTAACTTATACGATGTCTTATTTTCATTTAGATTGGAGAGTCTGGTTTGGTCTCTTGTCATATGCCTGGAAGATCCACTGTCAATTATCCATATGTCATCTTCAAGAGTTCCCATAAGTGCTGAGTAGTGTAGATGATTTGTCTTTTCATTCATGATTTATGTTGACTGATAACTAGTCAAGCTTTGACTCAAAATATCAATCTTGATATTTCTGCCTTCTGAGAGTATCAAGAGGTGCACTGTACTAAGGTGCACTAGAAAATATTCTCCTTGAGTAAGGTATTCCATCATAAGGTGCTAGACAAGGGTTTTAGGGTTTCTGCAACTGCACCTGCTAGTAACCCTAGCAACAGTGCTTCAGTAACTGCACCTGCTAGAAACCCTAGTGACAGTTCTTCAACGAGCTTGATAACTTTATGGCTTAGCTTCCTTCCAGTGGTTAGACTGAATGAAGGAGGTGTAGGCCCATAACCTGTTATAATATTGGGTGTGCTCATTTAACCATAGACAATATAACAATATTGTTACCCAACCATAGGCACTAATGCCACCCCTAAGCACCTTAACCTTGATAGGGAGAAGAATTATGGTAGCAAACCAATATCCAACCAAGGCTAATTCTCCAAGAAAAGATAACCAAAATTGATTAGAGATTCCAACCCAGAAAAACCGAAAATGCATATTTTAGAACTGCAGTAGCAACTGCCCCCCAGACTTGCGCACTACTAGCCTTCTGTAGTGCGCACAAGTGTAATTCTGTAATTCTGAGAATTATAGCTAAAATCAAGACTGGCCTCCTATATTTATACTACTTCTTCCAGACTGCCTGGGTCAAATTCTCATTCTGGGTGCCAAATACTTAATATATAATATTTTCTTTAGCCGAATTCTCTTCTAGGGTTATATCCAAATCTTTTCTTGCTTCCAGAATATTCTAATCTCGTTAAAGGTCACAGATGGAGGTTAATACCTCCTGCAACTACCATAATATCAACATATATGTGATGAATGCAAGTGTCAGGGTGTATGCCCTTCATATCAGTGTATTCCCGAGCGAATGCCCCTGATTTTTATTTAAGGACATTTACTAACTATTTTGTTGTTCTGCATCTAGTCCAAAATTTATATGTAGGAATTTCCCATGAATAATATCATAGGGCATGGTATAAGATGTGGCATATTCATCTATCTCAAAAATAAAATATGTCGAAGACAAATTTGATGGGTCCAAATGTTCCTAAAATTCTTCACCAAACATGTACTCAAATTAGGGAAAAGATTGTGGAAAATAAACACAAGTGATAGCAGAAATAAATTGATTTAGCACATTTTCCATTGTTTGTTCCTAAAGTGCCCAAGAATGATCACCTGGAAACACGAGTGCTTCCCAGCTCACATTCTCATATGGACATTCAAGCCACCACAAATTCTCCATAATAGGTTGTGCTGGTGTGTATATGGTAAGTTTCTGTATAGAAAGTCCATTAGAGATGGTCATTTCACCTTCTCTACAACCAATAAATGCATTGGATGTGGCCAACCAAGGTATTCCCAAGATAATTGGATGCCCTTTAGCAGGATCCTTTGAATGAATGATAAGAAAGTATATTGGATATTCCCATGAGGCTAATGTAACTATGATATCCTCCAAGATTCCTTCACGTATAAAATTTTTCTTATCTGCTAATTCCAAAATAGTTGGGGTAGGTCTAAGAATAGGTTTCAATTGTAATTCCTCCAGGGTAGTAACAGTCATAACATTAATGGTTTCCCCTAGGTCTATGAGATTATTTCCAATGGGAACCTTATTAATGGTTATTGTTACTACAGGGTTCCTTGGGTTTGCATACTTTGTGACCCTAGGTTGCTCTAATATGTATTTAGAAAATTCTCCTATCAAATGTACTATCGAAGGATATTTTTATTTCCTACTTGGTTTCTTGATACAAATCTTTGACCACCTTACTATAAATTGGGATTTCCTTTATGGATTGTAATAGGGGAATTTTGACACATATATTCTTTAATTCATTTAAAATGTCAAATTCCGGTCGAATTGTTGGTTTCTCAATTGGTAATCTTTTTGGATAAGGAGGGGATTTTGTGATCTGTTAAGATTCATTTTGGGGAATCTTTGGTTCTTGGTCTTTTGGAATGATAACATCTTCCCACCTTGTATCATCCATGGGTTGTTTGGGAGTCTCATCTTCCTCCTCTTCCTGAATGACTACTGAAGGCCTTTGTCTATCCAGAAATTTTCCTGACCTTAGCTGAATCTCATGTAATCGAATAGGAGAAATAACATATGTCGGGAAGGTTTGCAACTCAAAATTGTGAAGAGGTTGAGTTGGTTTGTTATTCAGGTTGGGCACCAGTTGTGCTGGTAATAATTTTGGCATTGGGGAGCTTGTATTTTGGTATTGTTGGGGTTGTTGTGGAGTAAGAGGTAAAGGTGGGGGAACAAAACCTGGAAAAATTTGTTGGATGTTCGGTGGAAATTGTGGGTAAGGATGAGTGAGCATAGGAATAGGTGGAGCCTGAGTGTTTCTTTGGGTATGCCCTCCTCTCCATCCTTGTAGCCAAGGGTGGTGTGAAGCATATTGTGGAGACCGTTTTGCCAATTTGGTGAGTTCCACTATTGTGGTTCTTGATAATAAGGTGGAACTTGAGGTGGTAGATCTTGGTATGTAGGCAGACTCCTACGATACCATGGCCTCCTATGTGTATAAGAATATTTCCCAAGATCCCCACTTCTATAAATGTCTAATAGACCAGGCAATGATGGGCATTTTTTATTTGGGTGGTCATTAGTGCAGAAGCCACAAACTGAAATGTTTTCTAATGGGAACTCCCTTGAGGAATGCTTCCTCCTACATCTTGGACAAAATATGCCCATTGCTGCATTCTCCTCCTCCTGTTTTTTCATAATCTTTAGGGTGTCCAACTAGGAACCTATTGTACTTAGATATTGGTTTTGAAGTTCTCCAATAGGTTTCTTATCTCTACCCTTGTAATACCACTTGAACTAACTATTTCTAGGTTTCTACTATAAGGATCTCGAACACTCTTCCCAGTTTTGGCTCTACTCCTCGAGTAATTTCTACACATTTCACAAATTTTAGTAAATGGTTTATGGGAGATGTCACCTGATTCCATCAGGTTAAGTGTCTCTAGATATTCTTCTAAAATTCCTTTAAGGAAAAGAGTTCTTACTGCATCATCTGGAAGGTCATGGTATTTCGATTTCTATGAGGTATAAGCAAACCGTTCCATGTAATCCTCAAGACTCTCGTCCTCTAATTGTTGAATTTTAAAAAATCATTACAGGAATCCTTGGACTTGCAGGAGTCTTGGTATTTTTTAAGAAATATAACTTTCATGTCTTACCAAGACCTAATACTAGACTCTTCTAACCCCATGAACCATCTTAGTGAAAAATCCTTGATAGTGGCAGGAAAATGTTTTAATTTTTGGGCATCTTGCAAGTAGTTTTAGCTTCTACACAAGATGTCAAACTCAAATAGGAAGTTATTCGGGTATTCACTACTTTTACCATAAAAGGTGGGAAGTGCAGAGAGTGGAATGTTAATCATGTTGACATTATGTGTGGTATCCAAAATTGGAAACCTGAAGGTGGTTTTTGTTTGGTTTCAAACTTTTTCTCCCCCATCGTGTCTTACATGGTCGTGATCCTCCTGATAATCCATACTGATTTGGTTTCCAAAGAGACAATACCTTAATGGTTTTATCCTTGAAGATAAAAAAGTATCCCAAGGTTCTTTCCTAGGAAGGGTATCCCTTCGATGGTAATATTTATCTACTGTTTGGATGTCCGAGACTTTACTCGAGCATGTTGAAACTATTGGTGTCAAAGTTTTTGTTTCAACTTGGGATACAATTATATTGGTTGAACTGCCAATGAGATCATTCACCTGTTCAGGGTCAATGATATCTACAAAGTTAGAGTCCCCTGATGGTGGTGAAAAAGAAAAGGTTGTGTTGGTTGTTTCTGATGAAGGCCTGAGTGGTCTTGCCTCATGTCCCACTACTATTGATGTTTCAATTTTTTTCTCTATAGTGTCCCTAGTTTTGGTCTCTTCAAAGACTTATTTATCTCTTTGAGTTGAGATAACCCCTATTTTCTAGTATCGTTTTGCAGAGTTTATGTGTGGAGTGTTCCTTCCTCCAAAAAGGTTAGAAATAACCTTGATCAAAATTTTTGGTTTGGTTTTGATGCATCTACCCTTTGGGTCCCTAGGTTTGTTCACGAAAGCAGTAAAAAAGAAAAAGTGCCAATGGGTTTGGGGGAACCTACTATAACAGATGTGTGGGTTCTTACCTCTCATCTTAAATTTCCCCCACCACCAAACTAATGCTAATGTTCAGAAATGATCTACTTCCTAACTATTTTCTACCTTAAGACAACTCCCCAACAACGATGCCAAAAATGATGGGTATTCTATATGTACTAACTCCCTCAATTAAATTGTCAGCCCAGGGTAAGTAAACTTAGAGTTGTGGAACAGTATGATCCAAGGTAGAAATAAAAGCTAATGGAAAGATTTTCTAGCTAAGGAGATAGTTTATCCTAGGGATCAACACTCTTTTTAATTTACAATTCTACTTTCTAAAGAGATGAGTTTTAAAATCTATTTAATCATCAAATTCTATGTAAAGCAACCTCCAATTAATCAGATTCAAGCAATTCTAGAATTATGAACTATTTGACCTCAGAAGCCTTAAACAATCTATGACTGTGAACTACCTCTAAATAAGAAAATAACAAGAAATCTATTTCAAAGCTATTTAATCTATTCAATCTCTTTTTGATTAAGAAAACAAGAAGTAAGTTATTTATGAATTATTTGATATATCTATATCCGAATGAACAAGTAAGAAAGCAAGTAAGCAATTACTCTATTAAAATTATCTTGACACGTGAACTCTATTCTTAAAAAGAACTCACAACTATTTCTATATTGCAAAGAATAAACATTTATCTACTTAACTAAAAGCAAGAGTGTTATGACAACATCCAAATTCTAATCTATCAAAACTATTTCTATCTTGCAGTAAAAGAAAGAAAATGTTCAAATGTGATGATTGTGTCTTTGGTGTCTAATAAAATCATGTTGGCATCTAACTATTAATGAAAGTTCAAGTGGAATTAATTCAATTCTAACTTCTACAGAGAAATGTGAAGTATGGATAAGGCAATCTATAGAGAGTTTTTCCATCATAAAAGTTACACTAGGTGTTCATGGAATCCATGTGATCTTTAAACATTGTGCAAAAAATATTCAACATCAATCATTCACTCTATCACACAATTGCTGGAAAGTACCCTATTCAAAATCACTAACTCAAGCAAAGTTATAAACTCATAATTAATACTTAATTAAAAATCCTAATTCAAATTCATGACTAAGATGACAATAAAAACACTCTATGCAATCTTACAAACTCTTGACTAGTGATAATTAGAAAAATAAACCTATCTAAATTAGTACTCTATCAAAACTATCAAAACTAAAGAAATTAATCTATCAGAACTACAAATAAATCTATCTAAATTAGTACTCTACAGAGTAATTTATAGTTAGGGAGAAAGAGACATAATCATGCAATTAAACAACTTCTACAACCTGCAAACAAAATATTAGGAGTTTAATCATTAACACACAACCATGGACTTCCCTCTATGAAATACAAAATTGAGAAAACAATCTGTAATTAAGAGAAAGTGTACAGGAAGATGAATTAGACAAGCGATTTGCAATTAAAATATACACACAACAAGCAATTGAAATTGAGAAATTTACACAATAAAGAAACGATTTCAAAATCTAAGAAAGGAAACTAGATAAATGTAAATATGTACTAGTATAAACAATCATCCAGACCACTGGTGGCCCCCCCCCAAAGGTCGTGGCAACACTCCAATAGGAAAATGCAGTTGCTAAGCTAACACAACACTAACATTAAGCATAAAAATAGAGTATATAAAAAAATGGTGATAATGTCTGTATAAAATATAAAATTTGTCTCGGCCTATTCATGTCATAGGAATTGGTATTTATAGGTGATTACAAAGCTTGAGAGGTCGACCCTCTCTAAAAAAAGTAAATTCATTAAATGTATTCTAACAACAAGATATTTCTTAATATTCTTTGTGTGTCATTCATCAGTCGTTGCAACTGACCAATCCCAGGTATGTCAAGCTCCATAGCTAGGGGGAATGAGGGGGCATAAAACCCATATCCCTGATTCCTCCATCAAAGGCCGACAATGTACCAATCACCAGCTCCTATGCACTTCAAGTGTCATATCGTGTGTCGGATGGAGTGTCATATCAAGTGTTGAATGGAGTGTCGAATGAGGGACCATATGGAGGATCGGATCGTGATTTTTCCCTGTTATAAGAAAACCAAAACATTAGATCTTCATAAACATTTAACCAAGATGAATTGATCGTAAAATCATTGCAAAAACTATAATTATACATACCTTGTGTGATTCTATGGCGAATTGATGTATAAATATTTTATAATACCTTCAAAATGGCTAAATGAGAGCATAAAATATATAATGTCACATGAAAAAAGGATTTGGACATTGGAAAAAAATAGTCAAAACATCAACCCAACAGTTGGGGAGAATCGAAGTACAACGGATTTTTCCATAGGATAGGGAAGTGTCACACAGTGAAATATACAACACTTTGGCACACTTCAGATCCAAAGAGAAGGAAGGAAAATTCCACCACTTTTACCATGTTGTTTGATGAGATGTAGGAAAATCTAACCAATACATGGAGAATACCACTAGAAGTGGTTACAAAAAATCAAGGGATAGCATATTTTAAGGCTTCCAAACACAACATGTGAATCCATGCCAAAAGGGATCCTAAGAAGGAGTGGCTACAACTAAGATATTGTGTCACATGAAAGGAAGTGTGGTGGGCCATGAAGGAATGGCTTGAGGAATGGAAGGTGTCAGTGATTCCAAAGAAGGTACCAATATCTAAGAAGCAATCAGAGGCTAGCGCTTCAAATAAATCAATAAGTCCAACAATGAATATAAGGAGGGAAATTGAGCATGCCAAAGAAATGGGGGGTAGTTCAACCATCAAGAAACCAAGGCAGAAAGATACTATCCCTAAGGCCCCAGCTAAGGAAAAGGAGTGTGTAGTAGAACCAAATGGAGGAGCATAGAAATATACAAATACTTCTATGCCGGAGGAAACATGAGGAGGTAGACTCCCAGATTTAGATATAACAATGACAATGAAGAAGACAGAAAATATGCCATTGAAGATAAAAGTACTACAATTAGCAAGCCAGCACAAGACGATGAAGGTGCATAAGGGCATTCCATAGCTCACATTGATAGAGGATGATGCGGAGTTGGTTGCAGATAAAATATAGGACCATACAATAGAGGAGTAGTTTGATGCAAAAAAGAAAAGGGAAGAGATAGTCAAGAAGTTGATAGAAGTAAAGGACGCACTGGAGAAATTTAAAATCACTACAGCGCAACAAGAAGAACAGGCGAAACAAAACAATTTGTAGGAAAGATCAATTCTAGTGCAGGAGAGAGTACAAATAATATAAATGGGGAGTGAATATGTTTTCATAACTCAAGAGATGTTGCAGGTGGATGAGGAGACAATGCAAAATCCATTAAAGGACATAGATCACTTGGACTTGGAACTTCCCAAGGTTCCAACAAAGGCATTGTATAAACTTCAAATGAGAGTCACGTAGGATATTCATTTGAGGGAACGCACAAATGTGACAAGTTTACGCTTGACCAACAAATTAAGGCAAAACATGGGCCTAAAAGTTAAATAGGTGTAGGTCATGGGGGAAGAGGTGAAACAATGCACTAACATAATCAAGCAGAAAGTGGAGGAAGTGTTTAAAATTATTCCTGAAAGTGAACAAGGAAGACATATTTGTACATAGGAGAAGATTGAGAAGATAATGCAAGCTATTGATGCCTATAAGAGCCACATTAAAGGGTTAACATAACTCCTATCACCCAACACCCCACCATAAGTTAGAACACAAAGGGAACAGGAGGTTACAATTCATACAGAGAATATTGCGCTAAGCACTCTAGAACTCACATAGTCATACAATAAAAGTGCAAAGTTATGGACATATCTGTAGGCGGATGGAAAACTACAAGAGCCATACTAGAAAGAGGAAGGTGTAATCACAATGCTACAAAAACTAAATAAAAAGTAGAAGATGATGAAAATATTGGACAGATTGAGGAGTGTGCAAGAAATGAAGAACTTGCAGAAGAATTGAATATCATACAAGTAGAAAAGAAGGAAAGGAAGGCGCAGTTGGAGCCACTGCTAGAAGGAGAAGAGAAAATGTTGATAGAGATTGATGTAGGTAAGGGTCAAGTTGAATAGGTTGGATTGGAGAATGAATAATTGTTGAAGGATCCTATCACTGCACAGACTATGGAGACTATTGCAAGGAAGAGCATACAAGTAAATTCTAAAGTTGAAGACATTTCAGGAAGGTTCTAGGAGTTGGAGGAGACAATGCAAGAGGCACACACTACCTGAGTGGCATGGGATGAGCCACATGTGAGTGTCGAGGGCCTGTTGGTGTAGGCCATTTTGGGGAATAGAGAAACAATCAAGGGAGATAGTTATAAAAGTGTTGACGAGCGAAACAGTCCATCCGTCAACTGGGAGAGTGGAACCGGTCCGGGGTTGTCTAAATAACCCTGACGAGTTTAATGGCTCCGTTGGCCGCTCTGAGGTTTCCTAAGGGAACCAAAGAGAAAGTTGATCTAAGTTAGAGGAAACTAGAAACTAATAAAACAAACTTAACTTAACTATACTAATCTAACTATAAACTACTAACTGTTATATATTTACAAGATACTAACTACGATTATAATAACTTAAATCAACTACT
>JASDQU010417901.1:0-10254 GCA_032191745.1 Picea mariana
GGTAATAGATTAATATTTATTGTCTAATTTAATTAAGGGAAAAATAAATTAGACACATGTTTCTTGTTGACTTTTCAACAACAAGTATATCTGGTCCTACACTGCCTATGATATTGCCAAATTGGCTACTAAGAAACAAGGCTTGTGCACTCCTCTACCTACTCCTAAAAGGCCCTGGTAATCCATCTCGATGGACTACATGTCGGGCCTTCCATCCACCAAGAAGGGAAATGACTGTGATTTTGCGATTGTTGATCATTTTTCCAAGATGGCAATTTTGGCCATCTACAAGAAGAGCATCACAACGGAGGCCACTGCCAAACTCTTCTTTGAATGAGTGTGGGTACACTTTAGGATCCCACAAACCATTATCTCATATCGGGACAGACAATTCCTCAACACATTCTGATCGAGCCTATGGTCATTGTTGGACACCAAGCTCACCAAATCCACTGCCTTCCACCCCTAAATGGAGGTCCAAACCGAGCTCGTCAACTGGATGATTGTGTACATTTTGTGCATGTACAATTCTAAGCACACCCGCACCCAGGGTGAGATTCTTCCCTATGTTCATCACATCTACAACAGAGCCATACATAGTTCAACTAACCACAACCCCTTTTAGGTGGGGTTGGGATTTCAACCATTGGGTCCCATGGATGTTGCACTACCCCTTGTGGCAACCCAAGCAGACTCGTCGCATGCTCCAACTAAAGCTGAAAAAGCCACTCGGTTCATTGAGAGGATCCAACAAAACCACCAACAGGTTCAGTATATTTTATAGAAATCCAATGCCAAGTACAAGCAGTGTTATGATCAACACCAGGTGCCACACCAGTTTCAGGTGGGAGACAAAGTTTGGTTGCACTTGCAGAAATAATGCCTTAGAGAGCCTCATCGTAAGCTTCATCCACTTTTCTATGGACTTTATACCATCACCAAGGTTGGGGGTGATAATTCTTTTGAGCTCAACCTTCCCCCCTTCCTTGGCTTGCACCTAGTGTTCAATGTGGACCTCCTTCGGCCTTATTTTCCACCACCATTGGACACCTCAAAGATAGTAAAAAATTTGACACCAACAGAGTTCAACCCTAACTACATGAAACAGGCATCCACTGATCAGGTTAAGGGCACTCGCCAGCAGAGGATCCAGCTTTATCGAGTTGTCAAAACAGGGCAGCTCCTGCACCAACACAAGTGGCTCACTCGGGGCCAAATTCAGTAGAAATTTCCTCATCTGATGGGGGAACTCAATGAAATGGATACCATTGCTTCCTAAGGGGGGAGCATTGATCTAGGAGGATCTCGGTGGCCACCCACCTATTCCAACTGGCTCAAAATAGTATTTTGGCAACTTACTATTTTTAGCAGTTTTTTGGGTCCCAAACTTTTGGGGGCATTATGAAAGCCTAAACGACATTTTTTTCAAAATAGGGCACCTCAATGATTGCCAAAGGCTTTGATTGATCCCCCTAAATGAAGTTCCTCATCAAGACCTTTCCAACGAGCTATCGTGCACCCTAAATGGAGATCGTATGCAAAAGTTATGACCCTGGGAAGTTGATGTACTAACTTACCTCAGTGGGGCCCACATGACTTTTGGCACTTCATCTCCTAGGGTTAGGCTTTTGGATGTCTAGGGTTTTGGAATTCATGTTTATTGTAAAAAGACCTTCAAAGCCTCATTGTACTCATCTTCTTGTGAATGAGTGTAACCGTCACATCTCTTCTCAGAGATAAGTTGCCACCATTCTAGCAAGCTTGTTTTTAGTCTACATTTTACAGTTTTCAACATATTTCTTATTCAATAAAAGTCAAGTTTTATTGTATGTCTATTATTGTTCATTGTGTCTCTGTGTTAATATTATAAATATGTATTTTCATTTCATTTTGCTCATAAATTCGGATCAACACCACGCATTTCGCCACAGTTGGTATAGGCATACACACCAATTGCGCGATTTTGGGCTGACTGTCATCCCATCTATATACAAGCAAAGAAAGACCCGAGAGAGGAATGGGTCTAGAAGAAGTAAAAAATCACAGAGGTAGACATCCAACTGATTATGTAGGATTGGGATCCAGATTGAGAGGTTTCTGCGAATGAAACATAGACGGAGCACCCTAACAATGAAGAAGAAGACCAAGGCAATGGTCAAGGAAATACACAAAGCGATGACGCGGGGAACACACAAGAGACAATACAAAACGTAGGAGAAAATAGGAAAGAAAAGGATAATGGGATAGTAACATCTGCGTGGAAGAAGATGAAAGCACATAAACAACCAACTATCTACACCTTGACGGATGATGATATCAACAGGATCGGCTACCAAGTGAGGGATGTTGTAGAAGAAACAGCTCAACAAACGTCACAGAGACATGAAGAATTGCACCAGAAAGTGCAAGAAAACTTAACGACATTTCAATAACTATTGGAGGCAGTAAGGATAGCTCCAGAACAGAGATATAGTGAAGGACCAACAACAAGTGCGACTGGGGAAGCAAGGGACACTACTTATTACTTGTCAGAGATAGCAGCGGTGCACATAGTTTTAAAGATCTCGCCAAAGTCAATTGAGTTCCCTGCACCATGGATGAAGGAGCGGACATAAGTAATAAGTAACTTGGACTTAGACATTTCACATATGCCCATAGAAGCACTACATGACTTATAGACGGGTATTGTGCAGGAAATATAGTTCCGCGCAGAGTCAACGTCAAAGGAGTTGGCTAAGGTAACGCCAAATAAGACAAAAGTGTAGAAGGATTATACGACAGTTGTGTAGGAGAAGGACGAGGCTGAGAAAAAGGTAGAGAGGATATTGAAGGAGAAGGACAAGGTCGAGCAACAGGTAGAGAGGATACAACGGGTCGTGCATAAAATATATTAGGAGATTCCAGAGCTGTCGATGGTGGTAGAAGCCACACTGGAGGAACATGTATCGAAAATCAACAAATTCATTCGAGGATTCCACAACATAATCAGAGAGCTCAAAGTGCATGCTACACCAAGAACACCACCTGAGGAGAAGGAACAAAGAGAAAGAACAACCATGACCTTAGTGGTGAGCATTAAGAGTCTAAAGGAGGAGTGCGCAAAGTTATGTGAAGAAAGCATGCAGCTTTGGACAAAGTTGGTGGAGGATTTGGAGATGAAGGTTTTCAAAGAGAGATTAAGGAGTGCACAGGAGAAGGCGTAGAAGGCCATGGCGAATATAAACACGTTTCCACCATCTGAACGCATAGCAGCCATCCTGGTGAACATGCAGTCATACAATGAGATAAAAAAGCTAAGGGAAGAGCATAAGACTCTGGCACAATGATTAGTACCCCTATAGGATGAAGCACTCAGGGTCATAGGCGCACTGGCAGTCACGCAAGACATGGTGAAGAAAGCAACACAAGACAACGAGGAAAATCTCACGACCCTGACTGCGCAGGTAGTAGAGGAGATTTTGGAGAAAGAAGCTGAGGTAAAGAAGGAAGTTGCTACAATAAGAGAAACCCTCCAAAAGTTCATGGAGGCGTGGAAGGGTGCGATGCAACAGGCGTAAGTGGCTCGGGACGAGCCACGTGTGACTGTTGGGGACCTGTTGGACAAGTAGTTTGGATAACTAGGTTTTGAATAGTGCACACAAAAGCATAAAAGGGAGCATTTTGCAGGGTCAAAGCAGCAGTTCAACATAAAAGTAGGAAAGCAACAATTCGGCACCAAAGAAGTAAAAGCAACATACTGGCGAAAAAGAAGGAAAAACATGTTAGCGATAAAGAAGGAAAACAACTAGGACATATTAGGGTTTTGGGATAAATTATTAGGGTTATGAGCCCTAACTCTATGTATAAATATGTAATGGGTTGGGAGAGAATAGGCTGCTGAAAGTGAGAGTTTAGCATGCGTATGATTGAGAATTTATGTTTAGGGTTGTGGAGAGAGGTTGTAGAGAGAAGGCTTGCATTGCAGAGTGGCTAGGCTAGAAGGAGGATATAATATGTTGTAACTATTATAACTGCAATGCGTAGGCTTGAAGAGATTACTACATAAAGACCAATGTAGAAGCCAGTTGTTGTGGACATAGCCCAAGGATTGGGTGAACCGCATTAAATTTTGCATCTGAATGTGTTTGTGATATGGTGGTTCATGGATATTATGTGTATGCATGGTTAATATAGATCTGTTTACTATATTATTATTGCACAGTAATAATGAATGTTACAGTGGGTTATTTATGTTGCATTCTATGTTATAAGGGTTTTGCACAATAGAGTTTGTTAACTAATTAAAGTATATGAATAAAGATATTGTGCACAGGGTGGATAACTAGTATTGGATATAATGATAGCCTTACATCCCTTCGTTTCTGCAGAAACTTGGTTCCTGCAGCCCCAGTAGACAACTCGGGTTAGACTTCACTTGCATGTAGGTGATGTCGAATGGGTCGATATCTGAAGCGTTTTGTTGGTTAAGTAAACTAAACCTAGGGTCCTATACCCACGCACCAACAAAAGGCGTCTCTCTTTGAAGGTTGAGTTCTGGAAAGATTGGGAGCGAGTAACGTGCAGTGGTTTGTTGTCTCTTTATCTCTATCACTACTACAACATATATACATCACTCATGATTGTTTATCTATTCATATTGTTGTGCATTATTATCTATACATATCAGATGTCATTTGGTTGTTTGTTGTGGCAATGGAAATAAATTTGTGGGTTTTCTCACTGCTATAACAACCCAACTCAGTATCAAAATAACAGTCCGACTTATCTAATTTATTGTTGTTGATATTACTCATGTTGTTCTATAATTTGTTGTTATATTTGTATTTATAGTGTGCCAAAATGGGTTACAAACAGTTTGAAAAGTTATCACACTAGCAATAGTCATAAACAAGTATTGTAACCATTTGTTTGACGAAGTATTCACACAACAAATTGGGTAAAAGAAAAGAAAAAATAAATCTTAAAGACTTGGGTGAGAACATTACAGTGGTATCAGAGCCTTAGTCCTGCCATCTCGAGGGGATTTAAAAATTCATGAATCAAGGAGACAGAGAAGGGTATATCACCTACAAAAGTAGGAGGCAGCGAGAGGCATAAAATATTTTCACCAAGAAGAAGAGGTAGAATAAAACCAACCAGAGGCAGAACAAGAAGTAATTATGACGGATCGGAATGAAGATAGAGCTTTGCAAATTTTAGAGGGTATACTAAATGGGCAACAACAATTAGCACAATTATTGGAACAATTGATTGCTACCAACCAGGAAAACCAGAACCATGGGAGTAATAATGGTAATGGAGCCACTAATGGACACAATATGGGGCAATAATGGTGTAGGGGTGCCCAATGGGAACAATGGAAACTATGCAGAGGGAAACAACAACCATATTCCTGCATAAGTTGGTACTATAACCATATAAAGAATCATTCCTGGACCGCTTTTACCTCAGTTCATGGGGAATCAACAAGCAGGGAATGAAGGACAACAAGGTCAAGGTGAGACCTTTGATGACTATTGGAGAGAGTATCGAGCTCTCGGCGAGGACTTCTAGGTAGCAATGTCCCTACATGACTACAACAATATTAAGTATAGAAACATGCCAAGGGAGATCAACAGGGGTCAGCAAAACGTTGATCTCATGAGGAAGATTAGGAAGCTCAACATCCCCTCTTTTGATGGTTCGAGCAAATCCACAACTAGAGCATGGGTTCAAAAGTTGGATACCTACTTCCAAATTAACACCATGATAGAGGCAGAGGTGATCAAATTCGCTACCTTGCACTTGGACGGAGAGGCCCACGAGTGGCGGTACCATGGATTGGTTGCTCTGGTACATGCTACCATTACCTCTTATTATTTGGACTTCACACATAGGTTGATCAAGAGATTTGATTGGAAATATCCTAAGCTACATTTCAGAGAGTCGGCACAACTCAAATGGGTCGGGACACCAGATGCTTACGTCATTGAGTTTCAGAGGATTGCAGTCACAGTGGCTGATATATATGAGTAGAGATTGGACATGTTGTTCACAGAGGGTTCATCCGAGCCATTATGTGGTTGGGTAAAGGCCTCCAAACTAGAGACGCTACATGATGATATTATCCAGACATGGGACATGGAGGATGCAGTTCCAAAGACAAAAACTTTCTCCAAAACGTTCATTCCCCAAAAGAACAAAGGTAAAAATCCCTTTCAAAAAGAAGGAACAAGTAAGGAGAAGATCGATGAGGCAACTCGTAATGAGTTGGGGAGGAAGAAGCTCTACTTCAACTGCAAGGACCCATGGGAACCTAGGCATAGATGTATAGGCAAAGGAAAATCACATTACATAGAACTACTTTCGGACACTGAGGAGGAGGAGGAAGAAGAGCAGGCATAGGATTGTGAGCAGGATAAATCAGTTGAGGAGCAGCCACATGAGGAGGCCAAGAGTGGAGCTATTTCCACTCTACCGAGTGTCCCCATATTTCACACCTTCAAGATCAAGGGTGTTGTGCAGGGTCAACGACTCATAGTACTGATTGATGGTGGGGCAACCCATAACTTTATCAACTCATCCTGGGTGGCTAAGAGAGGCATCACTACGATGGATTTTGAGGGGTTTGATCTAGCATTAGTTGGTGGGCACAGTATGCCTTGCACATAAATTATTACATAGTTACAAGTTGTATTGGGAAACCACGCAGTCAATGATGATTTCTATGTAATGGAAATTCTAGACACCAATGTCATATTGGGAGTCCAATGGCTTATTTCCATAGGAAAACACTCGGTCGACTACCAAGTTGTGGAGTTGCGGTTCAAAACAGTAGGTGGTAAGAAGGTATTTTTGAGGGGCATGCCAAATGATGTTCCTAGGATCATCTCAGCTAAATGGATGGAGAGTATTGTCATACACAGGGATGTTACTTATGCAACAAAGTGCTGATCACTACTAAGAAACCTTCAGACAACAACCATCAATATCATACAGACATACAAACACTGTTGAGAAGACATGAACGAGTTTTTAGGCAGATATCTCCAGGGAGACCACATGACAGAGGGTTTGAGCACACTATTGAATTGGAAGAGGGAGCCAAATTGATGATCACTACTCCTTATAGGCATCCAAATAAATTCAAGGATGAAATTGAAAAGGCCATTAAGGACTTGTTGGAGATGGGGCATATCAGGCCGAGTTTTAGTCCGTTCACTTCTTTTGTAGTGTTGGTAAAGAAAAAGGATGGCATAATGCGGATGTGCATTGACTACAACGCATTGAATAAAAAGAAAATCAAGAACATATACCCTATACCTAGGATTGATAAACTTCTGGATGAGTTGCATGGGGCAGTATATTTTTTTAAGATTGATCTTCGATAAGGTTACCACCAGGTCAGAGTCAGAGAGTAAAATATTCCCAAAACCATTTTCCAATGCCATTATGGCCATTATGAGTTTATGGTCATGCCATTTGGATTGACAAATGCACCCACCACCTTTCAGTCCTGCATGAAACACATATCCAAGAAACAGTTGAGGAAGTTCTTCCTGGTCTTCTTTGATGATCATCTGATATATAACAGGACATGGGAAGAACACCTGGAGCATCTGGAGGAGATCCTGAGCATCACGGAGGAATAATCATTATATGCCAAGGAGTCCAAGTGTGAGTTTGGCATCATAGAGATCTTATACTTGGGTCACATGGCTAGTGCTCATGGAGTATAGGTGCACAAGGAGAAGATACGAGCTATATTGGATTGGCCACTGCCCAAAAATATTTCACACTTGCGTGGGTTCTCCAGGATTTGTAACTACTACAAGCTATTTGTGAAGGGGTTTTCACAGTTGGCTGCACCACTCACAAATCTAATGTAGAAAGGGGTGTTCAGGTGGACAGATGAGGCTCAAAGGAAATTTGACAAAATGAAGGAGGTGATGAGCACTTTCCCAATTCTAGCACTTCATGATTTCACTCAACCCTTTGTGATTGAGTGTGATGCATCGGGTGAGGGGATATGAGCATTTTTTATGCAACATAGGCATCTAATAGCATACTACATAAGGAATCTCACATAGTTGGAAAGACTCYACTCCATCTATGACAAGGAAATTCTCACCATCATGCATGCCTTMGCAAAGTTTAGACAATACTTGGTAGGTGGAAAATTTGTGGTTAAGACAGACCACAATAGCTTGAGGCACTTTTTGGGGCAAAAGGACTTGAATGAAAGGCAACAAAAATGGGTTAGCAAACTACATGCATATGATTTCGACATTGAGTATGTTAAGGGAAAGAAGAATGCAGTTGCAAATGCTCTCTCCAGAAAGCTAGAGATATTTTCACTTGCAGATATTTTAGCTTACTGGAAATCTCATCTCTCGGTGGAATATTCCAAGAACAAATTTGCTTGTGAGGTGATGGAATGTAGTGTATAGGATGATAGGTACAAAGTGTTGGATGACATCATCTACTACAAAGACTGTATATACTTAGTCCTAGAATGTACACTAAAGGAGAATATCATGGTGGCTATGCACAATGCACCATTGGAAAGGCATATGAGATATTTCAAAACCTRCAGGCATATCAAAGAGAGGTTCACTTGAAAGGGCCTCAAAGATGATATACCGAAGCAAGTGAGAAAGTGTGTGACATGTCAGCAGAACAAGTCATACCAGACCCATCCTATAGGATTACTATAACCATTTCCCATCCTAGAGCAGAAATGGGAAATCATATCTATGGACTTTATCACAAGGTTACCAAATGTCCAACGCAAAGATTGTATATATGTAGTGGTCGACCGATTGACTAAATTTGCACATTTATTTGCCATATCGTCCGAGTATAAGGCGACCCAGGTAGTGAAGTTATTCTTCAAGAAGATATCCAGACTTCACGAGCTTTCAAGATATATTGTCGGTGACAGGGACAACATGTTCCTTAGCGCATCCTGGCAGGAGTTGTTTAGGTTGGTTGGCACAAAGTTGACTTCCAACACTAGTTACCACCCTCAGACATATGCAAAAATGGAGATTATGAATAAGTGGCTAGAAGGATATTTACATAACTAAGTGTTCAGGCAACAGAAGGCATGGGTAAAGTGGTTGCATATGGGGGAACACTATTATAAAACCACCTATCACATGTCCATTGGCATGATGCAATTCCTAGCATTATACGATTATGATGCTCCTTCTTTTGTTGACTTGGCATTTGGGGACAACAGGGCTCCCAAAGCCAAGGACTGGATCCAAGAGAGTCAAGACATACTCAATAATCTCAAGGACAATCTACAAATGGCCTATAATCAATATAAGATATATGTACACAAGCACAAGGTCGAGCACACTTTCGAAGTGGGAGACTTGGTATTTTTGAGACTATAACATTATAGACAATCTTCACTGAAGAAGAGTGATGCAAAGAAGATAAAGCCACATTTTTATGGACCCTATAGGGTGGTTCGGAGAGTTGGAAAAGTGTCTTATGAACTGGAGTTACCGGGGGGGAGAAAAATTCATAATGTGTTTCATGTTTCATGCCTCAAAAATGCGTTAGGGTGGCAGCTTACTACTTCGACATAGTTACCTCCATTGGATGAGGAGGGACAACTAGTACTGGTTCTTGAGGAGGTATTGGAGGTTCAAGAGAGGAGACCGTGTAATAGGGTGATCCAGGAATACCTCATCAGATGAAGAGATTTACCAGCACAGGATGCCACGTGGGAAAGTGAACGGATTTTGCAGCATCCACATTTGCAATTGCTTGAGGTCAAGCAATCTCAGAAAGGGAGGATTGTAATGTACCTTTCTGAATGAGTCTTCTAGGTGATTGGTGAAATAGCCTGAGTAATTCTTCTCGTAGGCTATAGTCAGTGGGGAAAAAGGGAATTAATTATTTAGTTAATATCATCAGAGCGATAATTAATTAATTTTAAAAGGTGGCATTGAGTAAGTGGTAAAAAGGCGCCTAAGTGACTATTGAGAATATGAAAAGTCACTTAAACTTATTAAAAAGAAAAATGGTCGCAAAATAGTCAACTAAAGAATAAAAAGGGAAAATGAGGGTGCCCTCTCTCGTTTTTGACTTGACATTTCTAAATTTGTTTTGAGAGAGCTCTTTGTGGCTTTGTGAACTCTTGGGACGAAAACCCTAAGGGAGATTTCATAGATTAGTTTTGGTGGTGAGACTATCCACCCTAGCCGATCCATTTAGAGAAGAGATCACAAATATTTCTTCATTGTGCTTCAACATGGA
>JASDQU010417903.1:0-10254 GCA_032191745.1 Picea mariana
AGGCCATTAGTTGTAATTTAGATTAGTAATGTTATTTGATTTATGTCGGCTTTAGGCCATTAAACCTCCTAGTCTCCTATATATACCAAGGAGACATTTTCATTTTGAATCATCTTGTACTTGAACATTTAAGTGGGGTAAAAGGAGGTTGCCCCCTCGAAGAGGCTTAGTATCTGAAATTATCTCTTTTTCAAGGCGTTGAGTACTTTTCCTGAGGTTTTTCTATGCTATATTGATGTTTGGCTCTTAACATTTGTCTTCCATTTCTTCTTAGGATCTTCCTTCTAGTGGTTAAACTATACTGAAGGTAACCCTCTCTTATACCAATTGTTGATACTGAGAGGGGGGTGAATTAGTATCAAGTGCAATTTAAAAAAAATTCAACTTATACTTAAACCATTCAATTATCCAATGAGAAATGAACAACAGTATAAGAGTTACACTAATACACCACTATACACTATGCACAATATATGAGAAACAATCAATAGTTATTGTTCAAGGGAAGTAATCACTTCCAAAGGTAGCTACATCTTCCAAATGTAAAGGGAGGGATAAAACTCCAAGAGGAATATACAATCCTCCAATATCAAGAGATATTTGAACTCTCCATCCTTGTCCCTTCCTTCCACCCAAGAATATATGGGAGATAATAAAAATTTACATTAAATCATCACCATCAACCAATCATCACATAGAACCTGATAATGCTTCATGAGAATTCTTCAATTTATGCAATTCTTCAATTATTGGAGTACTCTGATCCTATAGATAACATTACTCAATTTATTCTTTGAAACTCCTCTAAGTTTCACTCCTTGAATCCTCCCCAAAAAGAAGTTATAGAGAGAATGGTAGACCTTGTTCAATTCTAGTTTATTCAGAAGACCGAACTTGTACAAAATTCCTGCACTCAATATTTAACCTCAGATTCTGAAACTCGCACACAAGAAACTAAGGTCCGTACTATTTTTAATGAAATTTTTACCACATCATTTGGATTCTCGATGAAGAATTTATGATTGTTTTACCTGGAACACCTGTTTATTGACTAGCTTCAAAACTGGTCACAAACCCTATCTTCCATAGAGTGTATATCCATAATTATAGCGATTAAAGAGATGAAATTTTTACCACAGGTACCTTGATATGTCTTCTCAATACCATAGCAATTTCACCATCTAAATCGTTCTAGAAACAAATTTATAGAAAAAATGGTAAGATGACTTGAAAATAACATACCTTAGAATAGATCACCAAAAGACTTCATCCACCCTTGAAATACAGCCTTCTTTACTTCTCATTTACTCTAAAATTTGAATTTTGTATCAAATGAATGTATACTGATATTTATTTATACCATTTATGTCACTTCCTTTTAACATTAGGGTTGACCTGACACTTTCTTATCTTGTAATTCTTTTCTTTAATTATCTTCAGGGCCTACATGTACTTCCTTCTTCAATTCACTTTGTCATCTTCAAAAAATAATTTCTCCTCAACCATGAGGATCCACGTGACATGCCACATACCACCGAAAAAAACATGATGTATACTATCCATCCATGGTGTTGTATTTGCATCTGTATTTTCCTTCATGTCCAAATACGTCCATCAATCTTGTGGTCAAAAACCCATGACTAGGGTTGACATCAATGACAACAACCAATCTTCCAATAGTATTGACGGGCTTGATACTGTATACGATGATGATCTATACTAGAAATATTAGGACATAAATTTTGGGTATGGAGATAGATGATAATATCTTCGTACCATACGTCATCATAACTGATTAGAAAGAGGGGTTCGTCAAGTAAAGAATCCCGTACCACATTCTCTATCTCAGTAGAGGGAAGGTCACATATCAATTCAGAAAAAACCAAAGACTTCTTTGACTTGGTGCGTTCAAACTCCAAATCAAACTCCTGGAGAATAAATATCCATTTAGAGTACTTTCCCCCCAACAATTTTTGAGTAAGGATATGTTTCATGGGGTTGCAATTGGAGATGACTGTAGTTCTACGTAATAAGATGTAGTGAAGAAAACGTTGAACAACTTGAACAGCTACCAAGGCCAGTTTCTCCACATGTAGATATTTGATTTTGGTAGTCATGAGACTTTGAATTAAATAATATATAACATGTTCATCATGTGAATCATCCTCTTGTACTAAAACCATAACAATGGTAGAGTCCGAAGAATATAAGTGCAAGAAATAATCTTGGCTATAGTCAGGTGGAAACAATAGTGGTGTATGGGTTAAGGAGATCTTCAAAGATTCAAAGGATTTGTTGGTAGTTTTGTCCCATACAAAATCGCATCATTTCTTGAGAATTCGAGTAAATCGTTTCGTTAATTCAGCGTAGTTGGGAATGAATCGATGTAAAAAGTTTTTCTTCCCTTGCAAACTTTGGAGTTGGTGTAGCATGGAAGGAGGAGGTAAATTGAGAATAGCCTCAACCTTCAATGGGTCTACCCTAATCCCATGTATATACATGATAAAACCAAGAAGTCATCTGGATTCCACAAAAAAACATATTTGTGTGGATTCATGCATATGTGATAATAATGACAGCGTATTAAAACAACCTGTAGATGTGCCAGGTGATCTTGACGATGCATAAAATGCGCTGGTAGATCATTTATATAGGGTTGTACAATGTGCTTAATTTCATGAAAATCATAAGACATAGCACACTAAAAACTCGCACCAACATTTTTGAGACCAAAAGGTAGTTTCCGGTAGGTGAAGGTTCCCCAAAGACAAATAAAATCAGTTTTATGTTGATCCACTGGTAAAATATTGATTTGATTATAGCTGGAGAAACCATCCATTAGGGAGAAGATTTCACTCCCGACACAGTCGTCAACAATCTGGTCAACGAAAGAGGTTGGATAATTGTCCTTGGAACACGATTTATTTATATTCCTATAATCTACACAAACACAGATTGTTCCTTGTTTCTTGTTTACTGGAACAAGATTGGATACCCAATCAGTGAAAGCCACAAGATAGACAAATCACGCTTTAAGAAGTTTTTCAACTTCAAGATTGATAGAAACAAATTTATGTGGATGTACTAGGAGAATCCTCTGCCTAATGGTTTTAGAGTCTGGATAAGTCTTAGTCTCATGCACAACAATATCAGGATCAATACCAGGCATTTCCTCATAACTCCAAGCGAAAACGTCATGAAATTATTGAAAAAAGGGATTTATAAGTGAAAACCTCATCAATAGAACATGAGGCACCGATATAAATATTTTCCATGACCTCAGGTTTAATTGATATGTCAAGAGGAACGGTAGGTGAAATGTTACTCAATTTCCCTTCATACAAAACATCGTGTGTTGACTCAGGAACAAAAGAAATAATGGTATACGGAGTCGAAATTTGTTGATTGCTCTCTATGGTATCTCATTCTAGGAAGAGAATATGACGATGATTCCCATAGTCCCATGGAGTATCTTCCATAGACATGTCCGAAATGATCACCTCATTAGTAGGAAATATCACGTGAAACGGATCAGGAGATGTATCACAGAGAGAAGGAGGAGAGGGAGTTGCCGATTGAATAGCTTGATGAGCTAATTCTACCAGACTTAAAGCATGGATGATTTTAGGGGCTAAATTTTTCTCATGAGCTAATTTTCCATTGTTTTTCCAATAACGAGATTCGCTATTTTAAAAGTGATTTGCCCAAATTCTATAGGATAAAATTATTTTACCTTAAAAATCGCCAAATTTTTATAAAAACTATATAAAATACTTAGAAATTTGAATATTTTTTCAAACATATCACCAAACATTTATAGTTGACATATGAAGGATTAGTAATATTCGTGAAGGTTTCTACATTTAAAAATAAATTTCCATCCTTAAAATCATCCCTGACTTAAAGGCCTGTGGTCGCCATAACGAGGATAGTCACCAGGGTTAGGTACTACCCACGGGTCATAAGACTCAGGGGTTTCACAAAAAAAGGTGGATATCATGTTAATAGAGGCGACAAAAGGAGGATGAATATCGGGTGGAGGAATAGGAAAAGTACCCATCAAGGTTGAATCTTTTAAAAGACCCACATTGACATTATTTCGAGATAAACAGTATGTTTCTAGTACGCGAATCATAATTAAAGAAGGCTAGTTGGTCGAGAGTGACGACCTTTCATTGGTGTGGGAAATGTAACACACAAAAAAGTAGACACAATTGCTCTCATGGAATCAATACAGCTACGAACAAGTAGAAGGCTGTAATCAAGAGGTGCATCAAAGACCTCAACCTCGACATTGACCACCTTACCTTCTAACATAATAGACAATGGAGGAAGAACACCATAAGGTTTTAACTCTATTCCATTAAAGGACTTAAGAGTATTGTGCAACTCTATAAGGGTAGGAGAGCCAACAGATTTCCAACAAGTAACGAACATAATGCAAGTCAAGGCTCCTTCATCAATAACGGTTCAACATATATTCTTATTTTCCACAACAACTTTGATCTGAAATGCTAATTGAGGAGGAAGCCTTGGAATATTATTTTCCAAGTCAAATATTATCAAATTGGTATCGGTAGGACCAATTCCACCAATAGCCTTTAACAATGCCTTCCGTTGAGTAGGACAACTTTGAAGGACTTCGAGAGACGACATCACAGAGGGTGCTTGCACAAGGTCTTCTACAATACTATAGTTTTGGGAATCATGTGCATGAGGATTAAATGAAGAATTTATAACAATGCCATTGGGAGGAGGATGAAGAAATGTATCTAGACCCAGTCATTCGAGATGAAGAGGACCGTTTGGAGGTGAAGTTGGGGGAGGACGTTGAACCAACAAAGGTGGTAAATCATCAACTTTCTCTTTCGATGGAGAATAATCTTTGGATCGATTTGCGACTGCAACTTCATTCTTCTTGGAGTCACCAGTACACATGAGGACATAAGACATGGTAGAGGGAGAAGGTTGATCATGAATGACCAATTGGGCTTGTTGTTGAGAAGGAAAAGGTTGTGACAAAACGAAAAGTGTAGGAGGTTTATCGGTCCCTTGCAGGAACTTAGTAACCTCAACATGTCGTGGACAATATTTCGTATAATGATCACCACCATAGATAAGACAAGGATAACCTGGTTTACGTTTGTCCTTGTCATCAATAGGTTGTGTTTTGGGTTTCTCAGATTGTTGATTATTTATTTTTTCCTCCTTATTCTTACCCTTCCCTTTCTTTTTATTTTCATTTTTACTGGTAGGTGTAGATTGAACCGAATTAACTTCAGAATTTTTACAGGGGAAAGAAGTAGGAATAGGAGTATTTTGTACATTATAAGTAGTAGACTTGGGATTGGTGTGACTGGCTTGTGTAGACTGAGTCTCAGCATGAAATGTGCCAATCATGCCATTAGCAACATGAGAAGCTATTGTATGTGTTGTGGTAGGATTTGTGGATGGACGAGGAGCATCAGGGATCAATTCGTAAAGCGTTCCCATTTGCGAATAAAAAAGATATAGATATTGAGCATGACTAATCGACCACTCTTCAGTGACACCACCACCCATGGAAACATCAAGGGAAATAGGCCCAATGAGTGATTTGGTAAACCACTCAACCAACAGTTGATCAACAAGGGGAACTTTGATTAATCATCTTCGCCTCCTCCACTCATGAATATGATCATTAATATGAGTGCAAGAGTATTGTTTAAAAGAAATCAAAATTTTGGTTCCTTTTTCATATCGAATATGAAACTGGTAATGTGTTAATAATTCCATGGATATAGTATTAAAGTCATTAAATAATCCTTGTGGCAACTCAATATACCATTTGGCTGTCAAACCCATAAGAGTTTGTTGGAAAAGTCATAATCTAATAGAGTCATCCATCAATGAGTTGGACAAACACAAAAAATGGAAAGTCATGATGTGATTATTCGGGTCTTCTCCCGATCGAACATCAAACTTAGGAATGTTAGATAGTAATTTGGCTAGTATGACGGGCCAATAAGGAGAACGTAAAATAGGATCATTCAAAATCCTAGACAAATCTGGTAAATACAAAGTAGCGAGAAAAGGCAACTGTCTGTTCACTTGAGGAAACTAGTAGTTTTGAGGTGGTAGTCCTGTAGGTATACCAGTAGGATCATAACCAATCTACAAATAATTAGACAGTCCTAACAAATTCAGTTGTGGGCTATTTTGAATCAAATAACCAACAGGGTTTGGTTGATTAGGTATGTTCCCTTGGAAAGGAACATTAGACTGAAAATTTTGACCCCAGGTAGGATTCATATAACCTAGATACAATTGTCCGAAATTAAGGGGTACAAAAAAATTAACTTGAGGATGTTTCCCCCCAGTCACTTGTTGATTCTCTTAGAAATGAATATTCCAAGGTTGAGATTGTAATGGAGGTATACTTTGTCCATAAACTGGGTTATGGCCTCCAAATTGAGGTTTCCCCCCAACTTGAGGTTGTCCCCCAATTTGAGGTTTCCCCCCAAATTGAGGTTGCCCCCCAACTTGAGGTTGGCCTCCTATAGGAATTTGAAAACCAGAAGTGACATAATGACTGGTGCCTCCAATTGGATTGGAGCCACTAGGGCCAGGACGATTATATCCTCTATAAAAAAGTGGAGGAGGAACTTAAGGCCCCCTAGAGATAACCAGGGTAGTTGTAGGAACAAAATTACTAGTAGCATTATACCTAGGAGGAACAAAAGTATTATACCCTCTGGATGGATTCTGGGTAAGGATAGCGATGGAAGTATTCAAAGCGTTATAACCAGGGGGAAGTGACGGATTTGGTATAAGAGGAAGTGGGGTTCCAATAGGAGCTTTAGTGATGACCACATTTCTAGTAGAAACAATCATAGCTTGTGGGACTATGGTAGAGTGGGAAATTTGGAGATGAAGAATTGAGTGAGAATCAACCAACAATTGGTCTGAAACTATGATGACATTACTGGTTATTCCATGAAAATGATCTAAAGGTACCGTATAGGTAACAGACATCTCAGGAATTTGCAATGCCATAGGTTGATTAGGACTTCTAAATGACTCACTCTGAAAGGGTGGATCGTCCACACCAGGCTCTATGTGAGGTCCAGTAGGTATGTGAGTATGATCTTTAGTAACAATTTATCCCAATGAATTTAGTTGGAGCAGAATTAGATCTTCTCTAAGATTCAATAATGGGTTTATGGGAAGTATGGACTTCTCTAAAGGATTCGATCTAATTCTGAATTCCTCTAAATAATCCAAAACAATTCGAAATCCCTCTAAAGAATGCGAACTTCCAACCTCGGAAACTACTTCATGATTGACTGCTCCCTCAGGAGATCCCTCTGGTGAGTTAGGAATCAAAAGGAGGTAACCTTCCAGATCTTCTAGAGGTATCCCTTTCATCCTACGTGAACGACGAAGGCTGATTTTGACCGTACCAAATAAATAACGAAACAAATCTATTGCCAACTAGAGAAACAAACAACACTCACTAATAAAATATAGAAATAAAACCAATCAAACAAACCTTCTTATTTCAAATTCCCTAGTTGGTGATGAAATCCAACATCACGAAATCAAGACAATAAGGGTATAGGATAAAGCAGGTGGAAAAGTTACGTTGATGACTTGCTTAACGGACTTACACCCTGGTGCAAGCTACCACACATAATCGTGGGTATACCCTCCAAGGAGCCCAAGTGATTTTGGCCAACGTCAATTCTAGGTACCATGAATACTTTCCCCTCCACTTTCACCTTATGTAAATACCCTAAAGAGATATGCTACTAAGGTTACCAATTACGACAATGATTCCTAGGGAAATAATCGACAGTTCGATGCATGCGCAAAGGCATGGTATCTAGCCCGAAATAAACTCGAGAAGATCCCACACATAATCGTGGGTATACCCTCAAGTGACCCCCAATAATACACGAAATCTCTACACCAAGACCAACAAAGAAGGGTGAGTAACTCTACCAGTCTTAATGCGACCTCACGTTCGACCCCTATGTTAGAAGGGATTCCCAGGACAAAATGTAGTAAGTGTATTTTAACTCTCCCTATCACAAGATACTATTGTGTATTTTGATGCTTTGGAGAGTGTGCCTTACAACCTATACCAAAGTGTTATCCTAGCTAATGTTGGTGAAGAGAATTTCTAGAAAATAAAAGTTGCTAATAAATTTTACAATTACGCTGTGTTTTAAAGGATGTTGTTTACTCAAAAGGGAGATGGAAATGAAATTGATGATGTATGTGACCTTGACCCAATAAAATGAAAGCAGAGATGAAGATGCAATCTTTCAATTTGATGAAATCTAATTATAGTAGGGAGAAGGTATCTCTTTTTGAAGTACAAAAGCTACGAAATACAATTTCTCAATTCTTGAATGAACAAAATCCCAAACAATCAAAACTACAAAATTTTCCAACTTTCTCCTTTAACGAAATATTTTAAATGTAAAAAATTTCTTGTGGACAATTACTAAAAATAAGAAGTGACTTGAGTTCTTTCTTTCTCAAATCAAATTAGATATGCAATGAATAGAAGAAAATGTAATCCAAGAAAATTAACACATTCTCAACACAATTCCCAAATCAAAACTTATAACATAGACAAAAATCAAATCATTCGAAATCCTTTTGTCAAATGAAAACAAAAATGTCTCTCAATCAATAAACAATATGGAAAGTAAAAACAATCTAAAACTTTAAATAACTCAAATACTCTTTTCCAAACAAGCACTTAGGACCAAGATCCAGAGATTATACCCTTGTGACAAAAATCAAAAGCAAAACTTGCAAAATTTATAAAGAAAAAATTTCAATCACTAAAAATCAATCAAGTGAAAGATTCAACTCATAAATCAATCAAACACTAGTATCATAAGTTCATCCCAGGAAATTAAGGAAAAATTGGGTGAGAAAAGAAAATTTGTCTCTCCCCAACAATTCCTACAGGAATCGTCGCAGGTGACAATGGAGCATAGTGTGACGAGCTAGGGTCATCACGGGCTACCAATAAAGCACAATGTGATGTCATCACACTGATATGCACATGTCAGGTGCAACGTTAGAGGGTCATGACATTCTGTCTATATAGTACAATGTGACGATCACTGCAACTAAGGAAAAAATGGAAGAAAGACAAAACCTCTAATTGAACCTTCAGACCCAGGGAGTCTAGATCGATCAACCACAGAATCATAGAATGAATTTAGGAAAAATAAGGTAGGATAAAAGAAAATAATAGGAAAAAAACCAAAATAAAGTCGTATCCCCAATATGGTCACCAATTTTGTTATCAAATTAATCGATAAGTGCAGACACGAACAGATCTCCCTAGATCCCACTACAAACTAGAACAAAACAAAACAAAATACACACTTCGCCTTAAACTTCATCATCATATAACCTAGTTTAATGAGTTACAAGAGACATACCATTTAAATGATGCTTGTCCTCACTAGTGTCCTTGAGTTTGCAGAATAGTAATCCTATTTAAGAATCACAAAGAAACAAAGGAGAAACACAAACACATATATATGTTCTAATGAAGTCTATGTATATGATCAAAGAATTATACAATAAAAGACAAGATGCTTATATAGGGAAGAAATGCATTACTGTATTAAGTGAATAGAAAGTGGAGAATACAACCCATGCCTTGATGTTGCAAGGTACACTTTCAATGTCTCTTTACTTCAACACACACACCTTTTCTCCAAATTACTTGAATGAAGAAGATCCACAATCTGACTTAAATAACTAAAGAAAATCTCTCAAGCATAATCTGAAGTAGAACTCTCCATACAATTCTTAGCCTATTCAACCTTATCATTTTCCATGATAGATCCCTCTTTATATAGTGTGAAAGAGATACGGATGAGGAGATTAGGATTATCCCATCAAATTAGAGAAGCGAGTAAGATGCAAATCGATCGGAGGCCACCTCATCTTCTAGAATATCCCCTTCTAGAACATTCGTGAAATTTGAGTTTTCTCATTCTTTAAGCATCGTCACACCCTATGCACTAGAAGCATGCGATGATGCCATAACCTAGGTATAGTTCAGAGTGTGACGATCAGACATCTTCGCACCCCATGCATACAATAGGGTGTGATGACCTTCCTTCATATGGTTTTTGGTAGAGGAAATCAAATCACTTTTCTCCTGGAGAAAGTCTCTTTTAATATTTTTAGGGAACATGAACACATGTTGTCAAGTAATCACCGAGGTGACCAAAA
>JASDQU010417904.1:0-10274 GCA_032191745.1 Picea mariana
AATTGTTTTTAACTCATTCCTTTGTGCTTTCTTAACAATTTCAAATTGCGACACCAAAAAATGGAATGCATAAATGCATACTCTAATTTTATATATGCTTATTCGAAAGGGATAGGTTTTATAGTTCAAGATCACATGTTATCAATGTCCTTAAAAAAAGTATGATTCTAAGTTTCATTCTATGTAATATATTGCATCAATTCAAGTTTCTATATTTTTCACAAAGCATCAGTTCAAAGTTCCTATATTTTTCACAAAGGAAACACTGTTAGATTTTTTTTTAAAAGCTTCACCAAAGCTTACATTTCGTAATGTGTGGGACACAAACCAAGTTTTTCATGCGATGAACATGCCACCAATGTTGCAATATGAAGAACACAACAAGATGTTACAACATGACGAACATAGTAATGTTTCGTTGTGTTGAACTAACGTTAGATAATGACAAACATAGTAACGTTGCAATCTAACGAACATAATAATGTTGCAATGTGATGAACATAAATTGACGTCATAATGTGATGAACATAGGCATGTCGTCGTAACATAAACAAACATTGCACTCTAGTGCACGTCATCCTATCATTGCAATGTGATGAACATTTCCTCATGTTGCAATGTGACACACTTATTCTAACGTTGCAATGTGACAAACAATTCGAAACATCGCAATGTGTCGAACAAATTAACTCTTCAATCTACCAAACATATTAACTTCACAATGTGATGAACATATTAAAGTCACAATGTGACGAACATAGTAACATTGCAATCTACCAAACATAGTAATGTCGCAATGTGACGAACATAGGCGTGTCGTTGTTATGTGGATAGTAATGTCACAATGCAATGAGCATAAACAGAGGTTGCAATGTGTCCCACATCGCCCTTTCATTGCAATATGATGAACATTTCCTTGCATTGCAATGTGATGTACATATCCTTACGCCATAATGTGACAAACACTTCCAAACGTCGCAATGTGACAAAGATATACAGACATCATAATGTGACAAACATTTCCAAACGTCACAATGTGTGGAACATATATGGATGTGGATAGGCATGCTGCCTCATTGTGTTGCACATCATCTTATCGTTGCAATGTGATGAACATTTCTTTATGTTGCATTGTGACAAACTTATTGCAATGTTGCAATGTGACACAAATTTCCAAATGTCGCAATGTGTTGAACATAGTAACCTTGAAATCTACCAAACATAGTAAAGTTGCATTGTGATGAACACATAACATTGCAATGTGATGAAAATATAGTGTTGCAATATGAAAAACATAGTAACGTCGCAATGTTATGAACATAGTAACATTGCAATCTAATGGAAATAGGCATGTCGTCGCAATGTGGATAGTAGTGTCACAATGTGACAAACATAAATACATGTCGCAATGTGAGAAACATAAATGCATGTCGCAATGTGTCCCACATCACCCTGTCGTTGCAATATGACAAACATTTCCTCACATTGCAAAGTGGCGCACATATCCTGACATCGCAATGTGACAAACACTTCCAAATATTGCAATGTGACAAACATAGTAAACTTGCAATGTACCAAACATCGTAATGTCGCAATGTGATGAACATATATGTATGTCGCAATGTGACAAACATTTCCAAACATCGTAATGTGTCAAACATAGTAATGTTTCCATCTACCTTGCATAGTAACATCACAATGTGACGAACATATACAGGCACCCCAATGTGACAAGCATTTCCAAACATCCTAATGTGTCGAACATAGTAACAATGCAATCTACCAAACATAGTAACATCGCAATGCAACAAACATATATGGGTGTCACATTGTGAAGAACATATACACATGTCACAATGTGATGAACAATTACGAACATCGCAATCAGACAAACATAAATTGGCATTGTAATTGGACAAATGCAATGTGATAGACATTTCCAAACGTCACAATGAAACAAACACAACCTATTAAAGCATGATCAACCATAGTCATTTTCAATTAAGGTATTATTGTATTAATACTTAAATAATATATTATTAATGTATTACTACTATAGTAATGTATTTATTAAGACATTAATACTTTTAGAATGTATTTATTAATGSATTATTAATTTATTAATAATTAAATATGYTAAATTAAACATTAATATTTTAATATATTAATACTTTACTAATGTATTTATTATTTCATTTAATGTATTAAAGGTATGAAATAAWTTTTTTAATTATTACTTTAACAATGTATTATTAATCTTTTACATTATTATTATATTAATACTTTAACAATGTATTATTAATCTTTTACATTATTATTATATTAATACTCTAACAATRTAGTAATTAATATTGTATAAATTTATTACTTAATCAWTACATTACATTATTAATGCATTAATTAATTAATAYTTTATATTATACATTTATGTAAATTAATACTTTAATTTATACATTATATTAATATAATAATGTATTACTATTTTAGTAATATATTTATTAAAAATGTATGAATTTATTAATTAATTAAATTAATACATTACAATATACATCAATGTCATTCATAGTCATGATCATAAGAGATCATGATCATGGTTCACCATAATCAATCATGATCATTTTCAATAAATGTATTAATGTATTAATTAATTCATACATTACATTATTAATGTATTAATATTTAATATATTACATTATGCATAATGCATTAATACTTTAATTTATATATTACATCAATGTAATAATGTATTCTTAATGTATTAATAATTTATCTATATTATACATTAATGTAATAATTTATTATTTCATTAATGTATTAATACTTGACTAATGTATTAATACTTTAGTAATCTATTTTTTAATGCATTTAATGTATTTATTGATATATTTAATATATTAATTTATTTATGTATAATATTAATTTATAATACATTAATGTATTATACATTAATGCTTTAATGTATTACATTATACATTAATGTAATGTATTACTAAATACAGTAAATACATTACATTATCAATGTATCAATCAATTAATATGTTACATTTATACATTAATACTTTAATACATTTATCAATCAATTAATATTTTAATTTATACATTTCTTATTATATATTAAATTAATAGTTATATATTAAATTAATGTAATATTAAATTATTGTATTAATTAAATGGTCGTTCCCAAGGCATGTCGGTCGTTCATTAACAACAAACACTTTATAAAAGTGGTTAATATACGTCGATTGTCGTCATTTTACACATATTCAAATTAATGGCATCGATCGGTGTATATCAACAACTTTTATAAAGTGGTTGTTGCTAGTAAATAAATACACTTATAAAGAATATATTTTTAATATAAATAACTTTTTAAAAATATCTACACCCTTTAGATCATTTAAAAATTTGTCATTTAGTTATTTAAGTGAGATAGTTTTGAGATTGTTGTCGTCCTTATACACACTTGCAAACGTGAGCCAAGTCCTGCTCACTTAGTGTGTCCTTGGAAGCACAATGCCTAGGTTCAAAGCCCATGTTATCACTTTGGCTTGAACCTCTTATGTCTAGGCTCACTCCTAGGGAAGCCAAGGGGGGTAGTCCCTAGTTTCTAGGTAAGATTTAGAGTTTAAGTTCTAGGAGTTGATTTAATTTGTTAAGGTTTAAGAGAGTCTAACCTATGATGCTAAGGAAGCAATGCAAGATGCAAGAGTTTGTTATGTCAAGCAAAACCTTTCCCTAGGTCAACTAAGACTAGTTCCTAAGGTTGGGCAAGGGGTCAACTAGAGTTAGAGGGTGTTTCGTTACAATATGATTACAAAAGATTACAAAGAATAGTTATTCCACAAATTGTTAGATACAAGTACTTACAATAAAGAATGTTAAGTATACAATGATACAATGTAACAAACTAACCATGTTTTGTTTGTATGTGCAGGATATAAAAGGAGATCAAGGCATTATCATCATCAACACATCAACATTCACACTTCACAAGGATACTTAGAAGATTTATAAATTAAATCTTAAGTGTCCTATAATGATTAAGACACTTAGTTGATTTTACCCACAAAGCATGACTTGTATATTGAGATCAAAAGATTGAGTTACAAGTATTAAGCCTTAAGATATATTAGATTAAGCCAAGGTTTAATTACTTAGTGAGTTAAGGGTTCCTTAAGATTGCAAGATTTTAATTACCCTTATTAAGTGTTTCACCAAGAATATCTTCCACCGATTACCAAATAGTTTTTGGATGCTCAAGAAGTGAGGCAATGAGGCCTACCCTAGCTTCATAGGTCAGCCCTAAGAATTGAGTTTTTACGGAAAGGACATCGCACACCATGAGACCGTCCCCGGTCTAGCACCTTCTGTTGCCCTCCTCAATCCTCGTTTTAGATGGTGAAGATGGTGGTTCAAGGTACCCTATTAAGTCTATTAAGTACATATATCAATTGGTTAGACTTTTAGGTGTATTATAGAGTGTTTTAGTCACTTTATGATGCCTTAAAATGATGATTAATTGTCAAAACTGAAGCTTGTTCCAGCGTAAAAAGTATGTTATTAAAAGCATGTGAATGAAGCACTTAACACATGTGTAACATGAAAGACCAAGATGAATAACGATTTATTTTGTCACCATGATTAAAACATTAACATGCAGAAGCCTATTATGAAAGAATACTAATGCACAAGGGCAAGAACAACTTGCCAAAGAAAAGGAAAGTAGACTTCAAGCTTATACCACGTATCTTATGTTTGTTGAAAGCATTAAGAGAAAAGAATAAAGTGTGAAAAAGCTTGAATATTTAGATGTGTGCCTACACTATCAACTTATCCAACAATCATTAACTTGAGTGTGTTGGAAAATGGCCTTAAAGATATTATAACATGAAAGTAAAACCATTTACTAAACCATTAAAGCCTTATCCATTTAGTGTGTGTTGGATTAGGGCATGCAAACAAAACAGATCTTAAGATAACTTATAACATGCAACTAGAATTAAGCAAGTTGATTATGCCCCAAGGGCTTAAGCTAAGGATTAATGGGTGATGTGAGGAGATCTAGATCGAGAATATTTTAACTCTTAAAGCATTAGAAGATCAAAAACACATTACTTATCCTAGCCTTACGATTTTGGGGGTTTCTCTCCCAAGATGTAGGCAATTATTATGATAGATAAGCTTGCAAGAAAAATGAAAATCTAGCCAAGCAACTCAATGGCACAAGGTGGAGGCAAGCCTACCTTATTGTGCCAATGAGGTTGTGGGGAATGTGAGCAAACAAAGCAACTATCAACACAAATGCTCACTAAACCCCACGTCCTATCTTAGAAGATGCTTTAAAATGAAAAAAAATGAAATTTGAACTAACCCTAAGCTACGCTAAGCTCACACATGGGAGGTATTCCATATCAATTCTCCTCCCAAGCCTATGAGCTACTAAAAATCAGCAAAAGTGAGTAGATCTATGCACAAGAAGCTATAAAAATGGAAAGAGAGGTCGAGATTTGTTACCCACTTGAAGAGAAGGGTATTGGAGTGTTGTGTGGATATTTTAGGGCAACATAACCCCCTCAACCTGCTGAAAACATGCAAAAAAACAGCAAGATATGCTTGCTGGAAAAGCTACACACAACCAACAATATGAAGAATTTTTTTTGTTTTTAGGGCATAATTTTTTCTCCTAAAAATTTGTGATAAAATATGGTCAAAGTGACCAATATACTATGTTAAGCTAGCTGAAATATAACATGGAATGAACAACAATGAAATAATGAGTAAAGAGAGAGAAAGAAGGATTTTATATGTCCTTTAAGGGAAGACTCTTCCTTGAGGCAATCCCAATAAAACCCTTGAAGCCAAACCTGCAAAACTTGACAAGATAACATGCATACAAGAAGATAATATGGATGAATATGCTAATGAAATGAAATACTTGCACCCATTAAGCAAACCCACTTATATAGACTAACAAGAATACTCGTTGCTAGATCTGCCCAAGTGAAACACTTTACCTAAGAATCTTCTCTATGCAATCACCTTATCAAATATTAACAATATTACCTCATATGTAGCAAGAACAAAAATACTTGTTGCTCTTCCAATGATCCTCCAAAGTTTCTATTTTATTACTCAAAAATGGATCTTGGAGAAATACTTGCTCCAAAACCATAAGAGCCAAAGAATGGATGAACGATGGACAAGAAAGAGAGAGAGAGAGAGAGATGAAAATCAAGTAGCATAGAAATATCTCAAGATATGGTGATGAGGGAGTGAGAAAAAGGATCTATTTATACTTGGAGAGGCAAACCTACCTCTCTTGGATTAATGCCAAGTGTCCACGACCAAGAACAAGGTGAGATCCCAAGAAGGGGGGCGCACCATCTAGGGTTTGATCACATGGATCAAGGAGGTGGATGAGTGAGGGAGTGTTGGGATCAATCAAAAGGGAAGTGGGAGGCTAGGAGAAGCGTGCCACATGAGAGAAGGGGCCCCAACCCATTTAAAAATATATATATAGAATTTTCCAAGTGAAGGGGGGCGTAACTTCTCAAGGAGGGCACACCACTTAGGGTTTGGGTGAGGAATGGAAGGTAATAAATGAGGGGAAAGGAGAGGATTTAATATAGGAGGTGACGTGGGGGGTGAGGGAAGTCACACCAAACAATAAAGGGGTTCACCACCCCTTCAAGGATCAAGTTACAACCTTTCTTCACCAAGGGGGGCGTAAATCCCCTAGGGGGCATGAGGGTTGAGTGATGTGAGGGGGTGAGGGGTTAGGAAAAGGTTAAATCAACTTGGGTTGGGTAGGAATGGGTTAGGAAACCTATATCTATATGTATCCACCTTTACATCATCCTTTTAACTCATTATTACAAAATTTACATTTTTGCTATGTCATAACCTAGCAATTAAAATTGTTGTTTTTGACTGACTGACACTCTGGGTGGATAAACCCATAGCATAATTTTTCCGACTGAGTTGCAACTTGGTCCATGGGTGTAGGGGGTCTATTTCCATTTCTTTTGAGCATAAATACCCCTAACAAAAGCCCAAAGACCTATTTTTTACAATTTTTGCTCAAAAATAATTAATTAATTAAACCTCCAAACTTAGGGAAATTTAATTAAAAATTAATTAATTAAAAAAAACTAATCTAGAATCAAGGGAATTCCGATAAACTTTCTAAGATGTCTTACATGGTCATTTACATCATTCCTAAACAATAGTTACTAGGAAATACGCCTATTGGAACGCCCTTCACCACTTTGGAGGAATTATTGAAAGTGTGAGGGAAAACCTCAAGGGAAGTCAATAAGGCTGAAAAGCCCCATTGACAACCTGAGGATAAAAAACCCTCGGTGAAAGGAAATATCCCAATGAACCCATCCCAAGGTAACTGACCTAAATATGACCCATGCAGACCTATTACATTATTAACCCACATAGGGGTGCGGAAATTCCAATTACAAAAAGAAGTGTTGGAGCCAAAAATGCCCTGTAGAACCAAATAGTCTTCAACAAATGAGCATCTGATGATGCATATCTTCATGGCACATGGGGTTGACCCCCTACTTGGATAGGAGGTCAATAGATATTATAGATGATAAATCTAGGGATCGTCTTGAAATGTTTTTCCATTTTAGTTTTAACTACCAAATATCATCTCATCCATGTAAGTCCCTGTTTTAGGAAAACATAGAGTTACATAGTGAAAAATCCCCATGTTCTAGGACAGTCATTGGATGATCCCTTCTTCTACAAAAATATAAAAGATAACATAATTAAAATAGCCACTTGCAGTTACCGTTGAAAATCAACACCCACCCTTCCAATATATAATGGAGCGTCACTACTCTAGCAGTACCAAAATATATTTTAACAGTTAAAATACAAAACTTGGTTAGAATATTTTGTTTTAGGGTTCTAATAACATAGTGGGAAAAAAAAATAACAGAGAGAGAGAGAGAGTAATGGTAGCTAATTTGGCATTTACAAATGTTACAAATGCCATGATCCACACATATGACAAAGAAGATCACACGGAATATCATAGTCTACTTTGGCATAAAAAAAAAAACATATCATGGTGTGCTACAAATGACAAAAAAAAGTTTAGATGTGTAATATGATCTTATAAGAATCATAAACATTATTGGCCACGGTGGTTGGCAGTAGCCAATTATTTGTTCATCTTCCTCACCTCCGAGGATAATTGTAGTGTACCTTTTTCACTACCGAGGTTTTCAAACCTCTCTCTAACCAATCTGTACATGGATTTTATACATAATTCGTACAGACATTATAAGCACATGCATTTACACAATTAAACACACTTAAATCTCAGAGTAAAACATATGAATTACTACTACATTCAACAAGCATTTAGCCTTATCATTTAATTCATATACACGGCAGAAAACATGATACATAAACAGCTCAATCATGCAAAACATGATCAAAGCATAATTCAGATACTTATCTTTTAACAGCTGTAGAAATCCACCAACCAAGTGTCGGCCTTCTACAAACCTCCCATCCTTAGACCACATTATTCATCAGATCAACAGTGGGTCACCCCCGAGCTGGGACTGAGCTCCACCCCAAGGCAAGGAATCCTAGGCTAGGCTGAGGTTACAGAGAAGACAACACATAAATATCTGGAAGGATTCTTCCCAAAGATGCCATCTTATGCCCACTACTACCAAACCCTCATTCCCCACATGCCTGTTCTGCTCGGGAGTATACACCTTCACACACATTCCATCGATGCTAACTTCCCCTCTGGGTCTCGACAACAGGCTGGATCAGGAAGTCTCAGAGCCCGTAGATGGTGTTGGACACTCTCTAGAAGAAAACACTTCCCAACAAACTCTTCCACCTGGAAAGAGTTGCTCGCAGGCCTGACAACCTGCCTCATCCAACATACGCCACCTCCCTCACCTGGAGAGAGGTCATACACAAGCTCAACACAGGCTTTCTCTGGTCAGTATGCTACGCACAGACCAGCACTGCGTGACCACCACAGACAATCGGGATTACAAACTCGGGCTTTCTAACTGGTTCAACAATGGCAGGTCACTTCTTATTTCTCAATCCGACAATACGGGATAGAATCACGCTCGGGTTCTAGGGAACGCGTGACAAACAATCCATGCAGGGTCAACATAGGTTCGAACTGTTCAGACAGGAGTTGTACCAGGGTATTTCAGAAGTCCACATAGGATTTTCCGCCTTCAGGGATGAACCAAGATATTCTTGCAAAGGTCGTACCGGTTCCCATGCTTAGAGGTTCGGGTCCGAATGGAAAAAGATCCCCCCACACGATACATCTTGGCGATTATATTTGCATGCACCAGGGTTGACACTTGTCACCCTGGGAACTACATGCGTTCCACAGCGTGCATCCCCTTTGCACATTCCCTCCCTTGCCAGGAACTTAGGATAAAATAATATGCACATGGATCTTTTTGGAAATAATATTAAAATATTATTCCACGCCTAAGCACCCTAGGCTTAGCCCCTAGGCTCAACACTCAGCCCATTTTTCCACCTTTCAGCCCCTAATCCCTTGCCCACTCTGTGGACGCTCAGTCCCCCATCACTCATTCATCGTGGTCGGTCTGCACCTGGCAGTGTTTATATTTTATTAAATATTTTGCATACATACAAGTACAACAACAGGCTCCTGACCTTCAAACACTTAGGCTTCCTGGCCTAACAACCACATAAGCCTTCCAGCTTATAGGAACTCGGCTCACCAGCCTATAACACATATATACAATTTGTTTCATACATTAGGTTTATAAAGGGCTCGGCCTTGGGGACATTACAATCCCCCTCCCTTATTTTTGCACTGTCCTCAGTGCAACTTACACTGTCTCTGCAAGCCTTTCAAAATTTGCAAAAAGATGTGGGTACTCTACCCGCATAACTTCTTCATGCTCCCATGTCACTTCCTCAGGACCATACCAGGTCCACTGGACCTTTACAAGCCCTATAGCTTGATTCTGGAGCTGCTTGCTTTTCTTGTCCAATATACGCATAGGATGCACTTGCAGGACACCTTCTGGTTCCACCTGGATCACAGTCCAATCGATTACATGATTAGCATCAGGTATATAGATTTCTTAAGTAATGAAATATGAGATACCTTAGGTACAGTCGTGGGTGCAGTAATGCAATCATTTATGCAATGTATATGTGTGTATATACAAACAAATTCAATAACATTAAAATTGTATACAATATACACATCATATAATAAAATAGAG
>JASDQU010417906.1:0-10254 GCA_032191745.1 Picea mariana
ATATAAGGTCCAACATCAAAAAGGGTCCAGATCACTTGCGAGCAAGTGTCCTCAAAGAATAAGTGTCCTCAGTGTGCCAGAGCGGGATGTTACACCTATCTAGGGGGTTTAACTCCTTGGTCCTATACCAAGAACCACAGTTGTATATTGGAGTCCCTCTCAAGGGTCTTTACTGCTTGATTCTAGACCAAGAACCCCAGTCGTATACTGCAGGCCCTAACAAGGGTCTTTTTCCATGGCACTGACTGTTTGTTCCTAGACCAAGTACCCCAGGAGTGCACTGGGGGCCCTAGATCTTGTCTAGGGTCTTAGCCATCCTTTCGGAGAATGGCTCTTGCAATTGCTTATAAATATAACAATAAGTAAATTAATATTTCATTGAATTAGTTTAATTGATATTTGGTCCCTCTATGTAACTCTAGGTCACAATAAAATATTTCAAAATTATGTATTTAGTTCAACTATTTATCCGTGGGATCTTTTAAATGACTATGGTTGAGTTTTAATTTTGCATGCGTTAATTAACCATTTGAGAAACTTAGTGAAAGAAAGAGGAAAGAAGAGTAATTATAATAGTCAAATACACATTTACAGATCTAAAATGAAAGAATAAACAACAAACCATAACATGTAGATTGATAACAGAGTTCGACACAACTTTTCCTACGTCTCCGAGCCTTTGTCTCTGTGGGGGAGGCTTCTTTATTTCTATTCGAAAGCTCAAAAGTACATTGCTACAATGCCAAATCACTACAATACTGATCTGGTCATGTTCGTCCAGATCTCAAGAACCCTGCAAAGAAAACAGCACACAAAACGGACGTCTGGAGCTCCCAGAAATGGTCCAACAATGTCTCCTCCTCAAAATCTTCTCTGCATCAACATGGCTTTAGCTTGGATTTTCTTTAGCATAACTCTGCTCTGACTTCTCTCCCATAGCCTCAAATAGGCCTGACTTATATAGACTTGAAGTTGGTTTCTCACCTTCAACTTCCTCCAAGAATTTGGACTCCAAAAATGCCCAATATCCCCCAAAAATGGAGAGAATCTGCTAATAAGAGGCATTTTATTAATAAAAAACCAAATTTAGGCATAAAAAACCCACTTTTATCACAATATATGGGCATAAGCCCCCTTATGATGTGCACACTCCTATATTATCGGTCATATGGTTTAAGATGGCCAACCATATGGCCACACGCCCTGCGCTGGCTCCTTTATTCACGCCCTAGTCCTTAGTCTTGTGGCACAATCATATGTCCATGGGTTCAACATACTTAACCCCCCCACGCATATAGGGCTGGACCCTGGTTCTGTTGGTGCATCCATAGGACCCATGGCCAATTGTTTTAATCTCTCGCCGATCCATGCCGCTCGCCCGGTCATATGTGTTGGTTTGTTGGACCGAGGGTTGGGGCTAAGCCCCGGCCCTTTTTACCACCGGCTCCAACATTATTTAAACATAAATGTAATACGCACCGTATGTTTAACAAGTCACACTGTGGGGGCTGGTGGTTAGCCCAGCCCCGCTAGTCCACAGCCTACCGGGAGGTCACGGGTTTGACCCCCGGCCACGTCAAAACCAAATTTTATATAACCAAACACAACAACCAATTACGGGGTGCCACGTGGCAGCCCACAACTGGGCCACGTGGCACCTTTCCAACCAGCCAATGAATGCCACGTATCAGTTGCTAATTCATCCACGTGTCTTCCATGCATCCAGTGTCATACTGCCCAGTCAGCCTACCCTATCAGCCTGCCACATCAGCTGTTGACGTCACCCTGCCACGTGTCACCCTTTCAGTGGTGACACGTGTCACCTCTGGATACATTCAACCGTACGCCAAATCGACCAAATCTGCCTGACACTTGTCACTCCATGAAGCTACCACATGTCCCCTATATGGACCTGCCACATGTCGCATGTACGAACATGCTAGGTCAGCATCCATACAGACTGTACAGACTGCACAGTCAGCAATTTTTTTTGCGTGTTTGACTTTTCGGACAGAACACAATATCTTCTCCATACGGAGCCCGTTTGACAAAGTAAATATACCACCAGAATCAGGAAGACGAGATGGACGCAATGGCGTAGGTTTCGTTGCATTCCAAGCACTTTTATTTTTGAGCATTTTTCAAGCCCTATCAGGCTTCTGGATCCGATTTTGGATCACACCTCCCCATAAAAAGACCTTTTGGTCCGCAAAAGGTTACAAACATGGACTTTGATTGATTACATACTCATAACGATAAAAACAAAACACAATGTTGTACAAAAATGATATTATAACAAGTCATCATTTCAACATGTATGATTACATTAATGGAAGCAAAATACATTGAAGTTTAGACATCCACTTCTGGCAGAACCAAGTGACTGGTTTATTTCCTTCACGATGTTCCTCTTACTTCGCTGGTAATCCTTCTTCCTTCATGAGTACATGCAAAATCCTTTTGTCCTTCCTTGGATGAAGCTCCGGATTAAGCTTCCAACAACTAGCCTTTTGATGTCCACTCTTGTTGCAAAACATGCAATGAGTTTTTGGCATCCAGACCTGTTCACCCTTCTCCTTCTTCCACTGTGGACTTGAGCCTTTATGTCGTGTTTCCTTCCTGGTCGACATAGGTTTCCTCTACAAAGTTTGTCTCTTCCAACACTTGGCAACACAATGCTTTGGTGAATGACAATAAGTACATGGATAAAGATTCCACAAGTTCTGGATTACTTGATTATGCTTGTTATAATAAAAAGGAGAATTAATAAAAACATGACCATTATACCTTCCATGATAATCTTCACTTTTCTTTGGAGATGACTTGCATTCACTACCACAATCCTAAAGTGATGCACCAGTTCCTTTTGTGAAGTGTTCCTGCAATGTCTTAAGTTGGCCATTTGAAGCATTACTTGCTTCCGAAGTTTTGGAACCTATCTTGGAAGACTCTCCAAGGTCCCCTTCGCCATATCCAATCCTAAGTATCGAGGCCTTTCCTCAACCTCAATAGGATTTACAATTCCTTGACCTCTACATCCAAGGCCCTTTCCTTCTTCATAACCCATCTTGGTTAGTATTCTCAAACCTACACCTTTTGTATGTTTTTCGAATGCACCAAAACCAACTTGATGAGAATGAGGAAAATTTGATGAGGAACCTTCACTACATACCTCAGATATGTTTTCTAAAATAGATGTAGAAGGCACTTCCTTCAATCCTTCTTTTCTTTTGTTGTTCTTTGAAGCTTTCACTTGAACCGTACTCTTTCGTTCCAAGTAGTCTTCATACAACACCTTCACCATCTCGGCCATGGAAAACACCGAATTTCAGAACTCCTTCTCATTTTGAGAAAGTCCTCCTGTAGATGCCATTTTATTCCTTGAGATGAGCTCTTCCCTGGCTAACATGCAAAACTCAAATCCAAACGTCAACTAGCTCTGATACCACTTGATCCGTAGGATCTTTTAAATGACTATGGTTGAGTTTTAATTTTGCATGCGTTAATTAACCATTTGAGAAACTTAGTTAAAGAATGAGGAAAGAAGAGGAATTATAACAGTCAAATACACATTTGTAGATCTGAAATGAAAGAATAAACAACAAACCATAACACGCAGATTGATAACGGAGTTCGGCACAACTTTGCCTACGTCTCCAGGCCTTTGTCTCTGTGGGGGAGGATTCTTTATTTCTGTTTGAAAGCTCAAAAGTACATCGCTGCAATGCCAAATGGCTACAAGCATGATCTGGTCATGTTCGTCGAGATTTCAAGAACCCTGCAAAGAAAACGACACGCAAAACGGACGTCCGGAGCTCCCAGAAATGGTCCGACAGTGTCTCCTCCTCAAAAGCTTCTCTGCATCAACATGGCTTTAGCTTGGCTTTTCTTCAGCATAACTCTGCTCTAACTACTCTCCCATGGCCTCAAACAGGCCTGGTTTATATAGCCTTGAATTTGGTTGCTCACCTCCAACTTCCTCCAAGAATTTGGCCTCCAAAAATGCCCAATATCCCCCAAAAATGGAGAGAATCTGCTAATAATAGACATTTTATTAATAAAAAAACAAATTTAGGCATAAAAAACCCACTTTTATCACAATATATGGGCATAATCCCCCTTATGCTGTGCGTGCCCCTAGATTCTCGGTCATATGGTTTAATATGGCCAACCATATGGCCACGCGCCCTGCGCTGGCTCCTTTATTCACGCCCTAGTCCCTGGTCTTGTGGCGCAATCATATGGCCATGGGTTCAACAGACTTAACCCCCCCATGCATATAGGGCTGGCCCCTGGTTCTATTGGCGCATCAATAGGACCCATGGCCAATTGCTTTAATCTCCCGCCGATCCATGCCGCTCGCTCGGTCATATGTGTTGGTTTGTTGGACCGAGGGTTGGGGCTAAGCCCCAACCCTTTTTACCGCCAGCTCCAACATTGTTTCAACATAAATGTAATACACACCGTATGTTTAACAAGTCACACCATGCGGGCTGGCGGTTAGCCCAACCCCGCTAGTCCACAGCCTACCGGGAGGTCGCAGGTTCGACCCCCGGCCATGCCAAAACCAAATTTTATATAACCAAACATAACCACCAATTACGGGGTGCCATGTGGCAGCCCACAACTGGGCCACGTGGAACCTTTCCAACCAACCGATGAATGCCATGTGTCAGTTGTTAATTTGTCCATGTGTCTTCCATGCATCTAGTGCCGTATTGCCCAGTCAGCCTGCCCTGTTAGCCTACCATGTCAGCTGTTGATGTCACCCTGCCACGTGTCACCCTTTCAGTGGTGACACGTGTCACCTCCAGATACGTCCAACCGTACGCCAAATTGACCAAATCTGCCTGACACATGTCACTCCCTAGAGCTACCACATGTCCCCTATATGGACCTACCATGTGTCACATGTACGGACATGCCACGTCAGTGTCCGTACAGACTGTACGGGCTGCACAGTCAGCAATTTTTTTTACCTATTTGACTTTTCGGACAGAACGCGATATCTTCTCCATACAAAGCCCATTTGACAAAGTAAATATACCACCGGAATCAGGAAGACGAAACAGATGCAATGGAATAGGTTTATTTGCATTATGAGCACTTTAATTTTTGAGCATTTTTCAAGCCCTATCAGGCTTCTAGATCCGATTTTGGATCAACTATATCCACAACTATCCAACAATTTTTACTTAAATCTCTCAAGTCATCCAAACAAACAACTAGTTCCCTTCGTCTTAATTTAATTTACATTAGGTTCATAAAACAACCGTCAATCCCATCCCAATTAACATGATAATAAAGGGATTATTATAAAAACTCCATTTAAACAATGCTAATGAGAAGTTTAAAGCAATGGCATATAATCCATGTTCATGCAAAACCTTTCCTACATCAAAGGGGTCACCAATATGGTCACTAAGGTTCTAATAAATAAGGATATCGTCACCACTTTTAAACCCCTTGAAACCATTAGATAAAAGATGATATCAGTGAAGGATACCATGGACCAATGTTAGTATAATTGGTCTATAAGGTAGAATGCACTTGTGGCAAAAACTACATCATGGAAACTGGGTGATCCTTTCAAATAAGGATTAAAGAGCATGAAGGTAATTTAAGAATGGGCTCACACACACCTCAACATTAGTCAGGCAATCCAAGAAACCAAAATCTTGGCCAAATTGATTCATGGATGAATGTTTAATTTTTGCGTATTTTTCTTTGATGTGGATTATGAATGATAAACCTCTCAGTGGAATGGCAGTCCCTTGGCAAACCCAACTTATGATTTTAATGAATTCTATGTGGGTTTTTTTTATTATTGTGAAAAAATTGTGGTTTTATCTTCTGTTACTTATCCCTTTAGACATCAGTTTGTGCCTGAAAAGATGGTCACGAGTCGAATCGACGGTCATCACTTCAATGTTTAAATACCTATAGATTCAAATGCGTTGTTTTTCTATGCATGGGTGATGACTGAAGAATAAGAATCTGCCATGCTGTCTATGGACCCCTTACTTATCTTTTCGTTGATTGATTCATGGCTTAATGACCAGTATTTGTGTTTTCTAATGAGCAAGTACCTCTGTGTCTTGATTGTTTAAAACTTTGATTTATCTCTGTGTTTTAAATTGCTTGAGCTTGTGTACATATTTGAATTTTTTTTTATAAACTCTGCATTCTGGATAGATATTGTGGAGTGATGTCGACATGATATTATGCAAACATTTCTTGCAAACTCTCTAGGCATTCTCAAGAAGGAATAAGAATAACTCCTTCTTCAACTGAGACTCCGAGTGAGCACCGACAATCTTGTCAAAGGAGATTTTCAACCGAGTCTGTAAATAGATCAACTACAGAACCTGCTCAAACCGGTGTTATGGATGCAACCTTCTTGGATAGGTTGCGCATAAACACTCCTACACCTGAGAATGTAGGGAATATCTCTGGACCAGAGAACATTTCTGGTAAGTTTCTTAAAATTTGTTTATTTTTGTTGAATTTTGTTGTATTTAAATTTATGTGAGGTTAAATCTTGAAGTTACTTTCAAATGTGTGTGTAGGCAATCAATTTAGAGCAAGGGGTGACAATGAGAGTGGTTGTCACAAAAATTCAAATGTCGGTGCAGAGGGTGAAGGTGGATGTAGGAGGCCATGTTATGAAGAAACAGAAGATTACATGCTAACATCCACCTATCCTTCAGAAGTTGGCGATGAACTTCCCTGGGAAGGGAATATAGAAGCAATGACACTTGAGCAATGCTCAGGTGTTAAAAAGAGGTTGAAAAATGATTTGGCGGTCTTGGAACTTCCTTTAGAGGGCAACCAAAGTTTGCAAATTGTTTTGCATTCACTGAAAAACTTTGTGGATTCATATCAGAAGATGGGGCCAACCATTGATAATTTTTTCAATCTAATGAGGCGGCAAAAGTCAGAGGTGATGGGTCCTGATAAATGGGATACAGTAAAAAATAGAGTTTCAAAGGAGGACGCCATCTCTATGTTCAATTTCAAAGAGGGTCCAAAGCGGAAAATGTTGAAGGTGCAATATTTTAAGCACCCCCACTTTGCCGGACATCTATATAACAGATTTTTGGCCGCATATGGGAAATTTCCGTGGAACAATGAGGTTCCACACTATTTTGCAAGACAATTTTTTGCAGATTTTTTCTTACACATGCACCCGGATTATACCAGTCTACCATCCAAATATTATGGTATCGGTAAAGGACGTACATATAATCGAAAAGGGGCATATCGAAGTGGAGCATTGCCGAGGCCTCCACAACCTATAGTACCTCACCCAAAAGGGGAATTTACATCACTTTCAGAGTTCCAGTCTACATCAGAAGTTGGCAAAGAGACCAGGACTACAATCGGGGAAAATTTGGAAGCTATGTTCTATGGTGTTGATGTTGGCATGAAGCGTCAGTGAGCAGAGGCCAATTCTCGGACCACATTTGTTGATAAAACAGATGCAGACTTGGATGCAATGTCAGCAGAAGAAATTTTGGAGTATGCCCAATTTTGTCGGGATGGTTGGACGAAGGTCATTCAGAATGATGACCCGAATCATAGATTGGTATGTGATCTATTTAAGCAAATTTTGACGCATTTTATGATATTTTACTTCGAGTTCTAGATATATATATTCTTGTTTCTATAGAAATAATCGATTTCTTCTTGCCATTAATCACAGTTTGGAGATATGTTAAACGAAGCTCCAGTTGGTAGGGGACTTGATTCGACAAGTTTGAATTTGGATGGATTGAATAGGGTATGTTTTTTCTAATAGTTGTTCAATCTCACTCTTTTGAATAAGAGTTAAACAACATTTATAATTTTGTATAATTGTAAACACATTAAATCCTCGATTTAGTTCTTAGTTGTGTTGTTCACAGCTCTCTATTCCATCTATTCCATTTCCTGGTACTTGAGCTGGCTTGTCTCAATTCTCATTGGGAGAGTTTGAAGCGGGTGGGAGTTCAGAGGTATCATTTAATGTCTTAAAATCATTTAAATTTAATGTGTTATATAATCGTTTGAATATAAGTTATTAAATTTTCAAATTTAAAATGTGATATATAGGCTAATGTGGAGAAGAGAGTACATGAGAGTGTGCTCGAAAGAGAGATTGGGATTGAGGAAGCAACCAAATTAGGAAAGGATGAGTCCATTCAGGATGATTCATAAATGTACATTCTTGACTTTTATGAAATTTTTGTTTTCTCAAATTTATAGATTTTAGCCTTTCCTCAATTATTTTGAATTATATAAAATCCCTAGATAAGTTTGTCATTGTTTTAAATGGTATACACTCAAACTTATTTAGGGTTAGATCATGATGAACACCTAATTTTGAACTTGAATATGTTTGAATATTTGAGAACAGATTTTTAAATGGTGTACACTCAAACTTATTTAAGGTTAGATCATGATGAACACCTAATTTTGAAATTGAATATGTTTGAATATTTGAGAACAGATTCTATCCCACATCAGAAAAGAGAGTTTTTAAATTTTCCTCGATTGCAGTCCTTGATTTCTTATCCAAGAATGGCGTAGTATTATATGAGAACATCTATTCCATCGAAGAAAGAGAAGATAAGTATTTTTCGGAAGAATGGTATTTAAAATTAAGATTTCTGAACTTTTTTAGATAATAAGTAGTCTTTTGGAAGAATTGTTTAATATGGAGATTAATGCAGTCCTTGCTTTCTTGTCCAAGAATAGCGTAGTACTATATGAGAACATTTATTCCATTGAAGAAATAGAAGATAAGTATTTTTTGGAAGAATGGTATTTAAAATGAAGATTTCTGAACTTTTTTAGATAATAAGTAGTCTTTTGGAAGCATTTCTTATTATGCAGATTTATGCTCGTCCTTTAGTTTGAAAGGGCATGATGAAATTTGATTATATAACCACTACAGAAGAAGATGAGAAATATTTAACTGATAAGGAGATTAGTATTTTATTGATCTGTGTAAATATGATCAAATAACAACACCTGGGATGAGAATTACATCTTTAAGGATTTGAGACTTTATCCACAAGGAGAATTTATGGAAGGATTTTGGACTTTATCCACAAGGAGATAAGTATTTCTTTGGAAGAATGACTTAATAGATGGAAATTTGTGAATTATCTTCATACACAGTTCTATATTTATTTTCATTATCATCTAACTCTAACTCTAACGCATAATTTGTTTTACCAAGAACACAATAACATCACAAAATGGATGTCAATTTTATTTTAATCACAATTTCTGAATTTTGTATTATTTCACATGTTTGAATTGTAAATTTTTAATTTTTGAAATCTGTTTTTTTTGCAGGTTTCAATTTCATGTATGAAGTCATCCATCTTAAAGTGATGGCTTAGAGTCCAGAATTTTGGAGTTAAATGTCTTTGTTCCATGTTATCATCCTAAAATGGATGTGGAACTTATGTATTGTACACTGTTACTATTCAGACTTTTATTATAATGTATATGTACAGATATATATTTCATAATTTTGGAATTCAAAATAGCAATTTGTCTTATGTATATATTTGATTTCTCATAATTGATGGTAAAACAGTGGCAAAGTTAACTTGTTATGAACTAATGTTTTTTTTGGTTATGCTATAATTACGTATTGTTTATTTAATATTTTACTTGCATGGAATATGGATATATTACATTTGTTACTTATTATTATTCAACTTAAGTATTGGTTCCAACTTAAAATTAGTGGAGATGTTTTTTACTTACATGCAATTTGGATATTACATTTGTTACTTATTATTATTCTTTTTATATGGTAGTTGAATTATTTTGAATATAAAAATATAGTCATGTTTAATATTGTAGGTTTTCCTTGTATTATTGTTTGGTTATTTAGCTTTTTTATCTTTATGTCCAAACAATCATTTTTTAAGATATTAACAATAATATATGGGGTTTTGGTTTTAAATCTTTAAATTCCTAAAATTTTAGTTATGAATAAAGTTAAATTTAAAATACAATTATTTGCATTTATTGAATTTTTATATTTTTATAAAATGTTTCATCAATGGTAGCTTAGGAAATTCCACAAGGTTCTCTATTTTAAATGGAAAGAAGTGTAATTGAGACTTCTTTCCAAGGTGAAACACTTATTAAATGGGCATTGTCATCAAACTTGTGATGGAGACTTCTTTCCAAGGTGAAACACTTATTAAATGGGCATTGTCATCAAACTTGTGATGGAGAGAAAAAAAA
>JASDQU010417911.1:0-10254 GCA_032191745.1 Picea mariana
TTTCTTTAGGGTCCGTCTTATTTCTTGTTGAGAGGCTTTTTATTGCGTTCTTGGGGATCCCTAGGTGAAGCATCTCTAGGTTTCATTCTTTATGGCTTTTATCTTTTACCATCTGCTTTTACCTTCTAGGCCTTTAGCCCCTTCCTCCCATGAGATAGGTGCAATCCCACAAACAGGTCGTCCTAATGCCCGGACTAGGGGAATGGGACAGATGAGTGAGAGATAAGATGAAAAGTGATGATATGATGGGAGCGAACGATGGCTCTTCAAAAAATCCCCCCGGTGGAAAACCAAAACCTATGGGTAAAGGCTTGCTAGGACACCCTGTTAATCCCCCCAACCATGGTCAAGTGGGTTATTGTAAGATCCAAGCAATCGTCAGAAATAAAAGGAATTTGATGCATATATCTAAAGGTTATAATGATCAAAAGTGACACATACCATGATACCTGGACTAATTACCTCATGGAGAAAGAGTCTTCTCTGATACAAGTCCAAGCTAAAGGTGATGGATGCTGCTACTGCTGACAAGACAAGTCTGATGAAGGAGAAAAGAGATGGGCCCTCCAGGACCATGCTCAGGTCAATGCTGCTCTCGATACTCTATGTCTAGGACTTGTGGGCCTCGAGACATGATCTCCTAGTTATCCCTAGAATTCGGGGATAACAGACCCTAACAAGATTAAGGCCATGATGGACTAGTCGATTCCCAAAACATTGAATAATCTTAGATTAATTTTCAGTTTGACAAGTTACTACTGCAAGTTTGTTTGGAACTATGGAAGAATACCAGCACCTTTAACGGCATTAGCTAAGAAGGATGCATTTTCATGGACTCTAGAGGAAACTCAAGATTTTGAAAAACTTCAAGAGGCGATGTGCAAAGCTCATGTCTTGACCACACCAGAATTCACAAAAACATTTATTGTGGAATGTGATGCCTCGTAAAATGGCATTGGTGTTGTTCTAATGCAAGAAGGAAGGCCCCTTTCTTTTGAAAATCGGCCACTCAAGGGAAATGACTTACACAAACCCATTTATGAGAAGGAAATGTTGGCAATACTACATGCATTGAAGAAATAATTTCCTTACTTAATAGGTAGGCACTTCAAGGTCAAAAAAGATCATGATAGTCTTAAATGCTTCTTGGAACAAAGAATATTTTCATAAGAACAACGAAAATGGGTGGCCAAGATGTTGGGTTATGATTTTGAAATCATATACAAAAACGGGAAGCAAAATGTTGTGGCAGATGCACTCTCATGAAAGGATGAAGATGTTGAGGCCTTTCTATGTGCCATCTCGATCATCCAACCCTATTGGATAATAGAAGCGAGGGATGAATGGAAGAATGACAAAAATGTGTGGACTCTCATTCAAAGGTTGCAGCAAGGGAAATGATGGCAATACTACATGCATTGAAGAAATAATTCCCTTACCTAATAGGTAGGCACTTCAAGGTCAAAACAGATCATGATAGTCTTAAATGCTTCTTCGAACAAAGACTATTTTCAGAAGAACAACGAAAATGGGTGACCAATATGTTGGGTTATGATTTTGTGGCAGATGCACTCTCATGAAAGGATGAATATATTGAGGCCTTTATATGTTCCATCTCGATCATCCAACCCTATTGGATAATAGAAGCGAGGGATGAATGGAAGAATGAAAAAAATGTGTGGACTCTCATTCAAAGGTTGCAGCAAGATTCCAGTGCATCAAATACATTTACATGGAAAAAATATTCACTATGGTACAAAAATCACTTATATTTATGTAATAACTCCCAACTCAAATAAAAGGTATGCACACCTCTCTAGTAGGAGGGGACTCGGGATTTTTGAAAACCTACAATAGGGTCAAGAAGGAATTTTTTTGGGATGGACTTAAAATCGATGTTCAAAGGTTTGTGGAGGAATGTTTGGTTTGCCAACAAAATAGGGTGGAAACAATTAATACCCAATGTATTTTACAAGCATTAGACAATATCCCAAGTCAACGTTGGGAGGAGGTTTCCATGGATTTCATCACAAGGCTACCAAAGTCTGAAGGAAAGAGTGTCATCATGGTAATTGTTGATAGATTGACCAAGTACACACACTTTTGTGCACTCTCTCATCCTTTCAAATCCAATACAGTTGCCACCGCATTCATGGAGACAGTTCAAAAACTACATGGAAGCACACAAATTATTATAAGTGATAGAGATCCCATCTTTAGTGGACATTTTTGGACAGAATTATTTTCTTGTTTGGGTACTCAATTGGCTCATAGCTCATCTTATCATCCTCAATCTGATGGACAAACCGAGATAGTGAAAAAATGTCTGGAAGGCTACCTTCGTTGCTTTGTCTCTGATAAATAAACACAATGGTTCAAATGGTTACCCTTGGTGGAATGGTGGTATAACACTTACTTTCATAGTGCAACAAAAATGACACCATTTATGGAACTCTGTGGATATCCATCACTTCTTCTCTAAAACAAAAACCTAAGATTCAAGTAGTGGAAGATCACATCGAGCATCAACAACAAGTTCTCCAACTCTTAAAGGACAACCTAACCATGGCATAGAATCGCATGAAATAACAAGCAAATCATCATCGTAGTGAAAGAAGTTTTGAAGTAGGGGATTGTGTATTTTTCATACTACAACCATACAAACAGATGTCCCTCAAGCAAGCTAAGAAGGATAATAAATTATCACCAAAGTACTATGGCCCTTATAAAGTGGTGCAAAAGACTGGTACTATGGCATACAAATTGGAGTTGTTTGCATCTTCACCAGTACACCCAATTTTCCATGTTTCATACTTAAAGAAGGTTATAGGTGACAAGATCCCAATTCAAACTATATTGCCAGAACCTGACGAGGAAGGAAAAATCATATTGGAGCCTGAATCTATCATTGACACAAAAATTCGCCAGTTAAGGAATAGATCCATTTTAGAGTATCTCATTAAGGGGAGGAAACTACATGTTAAATATTTCACTTGGGAAGATGAGTATTTTATACAGAAGCATCCATAATTACTCAAGCGTTGCAGACAACACTTATCTGAAGGGGGGGGCATGTTAAGCCCTAAATAGTGGCACATTACCCCTTAATTGGGCCATATTACATTTGTAATGTTATTTTACTTATGTCAACTTGGGTCCATTAGTTGTAATTGTACCTCCTAGTCTCCTATATATACCAAGGAGACCTTTTCATTTGGAATCATCTTGTATTTGGGAGATTTATGTGGTGTATAAGGAGGCTTCCCCCTCGAAGAGGCTTATTATCTGAAATTCTCTCTTTGTCAAGGAGTTGAGTACTTATTCTGAGTTTTTTTAAATGCTATTTTGATATTTGGTTCTTAACATTAATACCCAGCCATACATTTGTTTTTTTATGAACATGTTGAGTCAGTTCTAGGTGGAACATAGACATGAGCATTGGATATCTACAAAGAAAATTTTGAGATATCTTCATGGGATGCTAAACTATGGTTTGAGATATGCCTCAAACAATGATGTGAAGCTGCATGGATTTACTGATTCAGATTGGGCAGGGAGTTCATATGACATAAAGATTACTTCTGGTATATGTTTCAGTTTTGGATTTTCTATGATATCATGGGCTAGCAGGAAACATAAGCATGTTGCACTCAGCACTGCAGACACAGAGTATATTGCAACTTGTGATGCTTGTACGAAAGAAGTATGGCTCTGTAAGATGGTTTTTGGGCTATTTGATCAGGTGTTGGATTTGACTGTGATATATTGTGATAATCAGAGCTATGTGAAGCTTTAAAAGAACCCTGTGTTCCATGACAGGTCGAAGCACATTGAGATCAAGTAATATTTTATTCGTGATAAAGTCCAGAAGGGAAAAGTGATTCTCCAGTACATCTCCATTGATGAGTAGATAATGGAAATGTTGACGAAGCCTCTAGCCAATATAAAGATTGTATACTTGAGGGACAAGCTGAGACTTGTGGAGATAACTCCCTTGGTTGAAAGGGAGGTGGTGACTTCCTTGGTTGGGGGGGAGTGCTGATATATGGCATCATGGATAGTCAGTGTGTTGGTGGACATACATTATCCAGGTGGAGAATGGTCCAGGAAGAACAAATTGTTGGTGGACAGACATTCTTCATGTGGATAATTGTCCAGGTTGATAGATTGTTGATTTCCTAGGGACAACTATTCTCCTAGGGCATTTCCCAGACAGGTAGAATGGTCTAAGACAACTATTCTCCTGGGGATTTTTCCGGACAAGTAGAATGGTCCATCTCCTTGAGTTCATAGTAGTGACCATAGTGGGGAGATTGGTACAGGACATACATTTTCCCTGAGTTCACAGTAGTGGCTAGAGGGGGGGAAATGGTCCAAGACAATAATTCTTTTAGGATGTATGTCTGGATTAGAAGAATGATCCATATAGCACCATGGAGTGGATTTCACCATCTAGTAGGACATCCATTCTTCTAAGACGTATGTCTGGATTAGAAGAATGGTCTTTGTAGGCCATTGCAGGGATTTCAGCATCTGTTGGGATGATCATTCTTCTTGTGTCGCAGGCAATGACCAGGATAGAAAGAATGGTCCCTATGTCACTCTGTTGAGTGAGTGACTTATGCGAGAAACTCTGTTGAGTGCACTGAGTCCAACACATGAATTATTCAACATCATGCTCGATTACTCAAATGGAGTATGGCCTCAAGAGATGATGCAGACTGTGATATGTTTTTATGTCAAGATGTTATTAGGTGATACTGATAGTGATGATGATGCTCGTGACTTGATCTGCATGATCATGAGATATTTTGTGTTGCCATGATGATGCTACCTATAGAATGGTCTACAGGACTATNTGTGAGCCTTGTCCATACCATGTGAAATGGATGGATATGTTTGAGACCATTACAGTTAATACCTCCCTATCTAGGAGGGAGTGTTGATATTATGGTAGTTCCGGGAGGTATTGACCTCCATGTGTAACCTCTTACTAGAATAGAATATTATGGAAGGAATAGAAACCCTAAACGAATGTGTGAGAACCCTAGAAGACCAGTCGAGGCAATAAAATGAATAATATTAAAGTATTATTCTCTAAGAGGAGAAGTCATCCTAGACAGTTGATAATAAGCACTATAAATAGAGGGCACTTGAGCTCATTTGGACACACACACACACACTATCACTCAAGATAAGAAGTGTGCAAGTCTAGAGGAGGAGTGCAATTGCAACGATTGCACTTGGGTATTGGTTTTGGTCTGTGGTTTGGGACTTTCTCTCTGGTGCACTATCTTTGGAGAAAGGTGTGATATCTTAGTTATCTGTTGGTTCTAGTGTTGCTTCCGGAATTATTCTATCTTTCAAAGGTTAAGGTGCTCAGGGGTGGTTGTGTGCCTATGGTTGGGTGACAATATTGTGATATTGTCTATGGTTAAATGAGCACATCAAAGATTTTAACATGGTGCCAATGTAAAATTCCCTTCCAATTTTTTTGGGAGGGGGTTTCTCAATATATTTGTTAGTCAAAAGTTTGCATATGAATATTTTACCAACAATTTTCTTATGATTCTAATCTCTGCTGGAAAATTACAAGGTAACACCAAATTTTGAAAGACTCAATTGCATTAACAACTACAAATATAGTGGACTCTAAGAAAATAGAACAATAATAAAATAAGGAACCTAATATATTATGTTTGTTGTCCTTGCAAGAGTGTCTAGATAATCTACTTGTATATGAGAATGTGGTACAACAATGTTCAAGTACAAATATCTGTCCTATAGATGATAAAATCGTCCCAATAGAGCATATACAACAGTTCAAGAACTAAGGAATCGGCATGTAATTGTCTGCCTCTAGTTTTTGTCTTCTAACAGTAACAAACTCACCCTCCCAACAATAGTATGGTAGCAGCTACATGTGAGGCACTCCCCTCATACAAAACTCAGTCCACAGTAAGATATTTCAGTCAAAATAACTGAGATTCGACCTCCAACAACAAGGGAATGTCCCACAATGAAATATCTTGACCCAATGGCAGTAGTTCGACCTCCAAACAGCAGGGAAATGGCCCACAATAATAGATCTCGTCCCAAAAACAATAGTACAATCTCCAATAGCTAGATTTCATCCCTTCTACTCATAAACATACCTAACACATAAGGAAATCGCCACCACACTCCTAAACTCGGTCACCATAACAAAATATGACCCAACACTTGAGGGAATTCGGCCCAGATCTGGGAAGATTCACCCAACAAGGGAAAATTGGCTCTACTCAACCACAAACTCGGTCAATAACTGAAGAATTTTCCCTTCAACCCCTAACTTGGCCCAATTGAAGGGAAATCGACCCAACACAAAAAGGGAATTCATCCCTAGCTCAGACTCGGCCCAACAACAATGATTTCAACTCAACAAGATGATAACTCAACCTACAAATACAAAGACTCAACTAACAAACAATACTTCGGCCATGGCAATAAGAATCAGCCAAGAAAGGAAGAAGATTCAGCCCTCAAGGAAAATACGACCTATGTCCAAGGTGAAATCAACCCCCTCAACATGTTACTCAGCCTAGCTCAATAAACTCGACTTCTATAGCTAAGAAATCAACCTCAACAACAAACAAGTTGTCCCTTATCGATTGATCCTGGATTGTTTCCAAAAATGATCACTGCCACATTTAAGCAAATATGGCCCTCCTGAGAGAAATAACTCGGCCCAAAAACTATGAAGAGAATATTTGCAAGCTAGCAAGATCACCAGCTCTGATACCATTGTAATATCCCCAATAGGGATATGCTAGAATATTAATGCTCTGTTGTTCAATTTATGTATATTCATGCCATAACTTGGTTGACTGCTTTTCACAAACATTTTGCATTCATTATCATAAAATACTTTCGTCAAACATATTGCAAATATTACCAGTACACATGAAATGGAAAGGTCACCATGGAATTTTATTTATGAATGGAATCCAAAACACAAGAAGTCTCTAGTGGTTGCTAGGGCAGTTGCATTACATCAACTAAAACACACAATATTCAAGCCAAAACCTGAATGATGCCACAGACTCCTCAATAGATGAAGCTTCCTCCTACAAACTGCAAAAGGCCTAACTCCAAACCTCCAAACCTTATCCAAGATGATGTCAAAACATAAGATGAAGCTCAAGTGAAAATCCTAGTTGGACCCTCCTCCTTGTCTAGCTAGGGTGGATCTTGCACCACCGAAACCAAACTACAATGGAAGGGTTTTGACAAAACCCTAACGAAAACCTTGGCTCCAATAACACTCCAAAGAGATCAATACAAAATATAATGCCAAAGAGAAGCGCTACCCCTCCTTTTATTCTTCCTTTGTTCCCTTATAGAACTTTCCCCTTTTGACTAAATCAAACCTGGCCCTTATTCCCCCTTTTTAATTTTCACTTAAAGATTAAAGTCACTTTACTAATGTTTAGTAACTATTAATCTAAAATTTACTTTATTATCTTTTAATTAAATGTCACTTTAGAAACATAACATCTCTTAGCTAGGTGACATCAAATAAACCCCCTAACTCCCTTTTTCTTCACTAACAAGCCTCGAAAGTCATCTCCAACTGCAAAACAAGGGAACCCAAAAACGGGGACATGATAGACAGGAGTTAGTTGCATTTGCTTAAACTTGTAGAGATTTGAAATACAACCTTTTACATGGAACTATCATCTTAAATTCTCCCGCATAAGTGCATCTTGTTTGGGAGAGACTAGTTAATCCCAAGACATATTCCAATGTATGTGTACAAACCCAATGAAACTCATTCTAATTCTATTTTATTGTAATTGCCTAAAGTATTGCAAATATCTTTAAAATTGGTAAATGCCAAAACTAAAGGGGTAGATTTGGGAGACAAACCCAACTAGCATTTTTGTTATAGACATAATGGTAGGGTCGAAAGAGGGAAACCATGGGTAACAAAAAGACATGCTCGGCCCTCCTCTAAAACATTTTGATAATCAATAGGATTGGAAAACTAAACAATAAAGAAACCCTTAGAGAAAAGATTAACCTCATAATCATTTGTCCAGGTCAAATAATTCATGGTACAAATATGAATTAGAAGGCCAGAAACCATTGAATCTACATATTGTCGAAGAGGATTTGTAAAAGGAAAATAAATCTTTGACATATGGCTCAAAGACCTCCATCTTTTGCACCACTTTGAATTTCTCCACAATATATCCATTGGACAAATGAAAGCTAAGAGCAGCAAAATTAACGGGTTTGTTAGTTACCACATCTTTGAAGGAAACACATTTTGAAGTTAAAAACACCCCAAGACCCACCACTTCACCACATAAATTCATCGAAAAAATGATAGTTAAATATTTGAAAATGTTGTAATCAAACAATAAAATATCAAGTTATTTACCTTCGAAAAGCAAGTGGTGTTGATCCATGGGAATCCCCTATAAAAACTCTGATTTTTACTTTATATTTAACACATGATGAGTGGAATTCACCCATATGGTGATCAAATCCAAACTCCTCAGCCAAGTGACCTGCGACCATCCCATATTTTCCTACATTAACGATCTAGTGGCACTTCCATACCTTCTGTCGGAGGAGAAGAACTTACATTATCTCGTTCCCCTTGCTCCTTCTAATTTTTGATATAGCTTTATATGTAAAAAAAAATAAAGGATAAGGTTCAAATATAACCTTGTCACCATCCGAGAACCTTATCCAATCTTTTACCAGACAAGGTTCAAATATAACATTATTCATCATTGTACAAATAAATTCCCCTTATATGTTCTTTATATGTATAATTACAAAAAGGTTGAATATATATATATATTAATTTAGTATTTTTAAATAAATAGAAAAAAATATTAAAATATAATAATTTGTATAATAATAATAATAATTTAATTTTAAGGTTATTATCAAGTTATATTAAATTGATGCATTAAATTTTTTGTTTTCTCTTGTTTGTGGGACAAAGGATTTCCTATATAATTTGACTACTAAAATTTATGAAGGTATACTTATCCTACCTCTCTAAATTTGAACATGTAATTTTTTAAGAAAAAAAACATGTTCTTTAATTATTAAACCTAATCAACCTCTACACCTCTTTTATATTATTTTTTAAATGTATAATCCTACAACTATAAATTAATAAAAATATATAATATTTTGTATTTATAAATCTTTTATATTTTTCTTTAAAATGATGTATAATGTATTCAGTGATATTTATGATTTTTTAATGACTTAAAAAATGTATAATTTCACATTCTCAAACTAAACTAATAGAATATAATATTTTGTATTTATAAATCTTTTGTGTTTTTTAAAAGATGTATAATGTATTCATTTGTGCTATGAAATATTTATAAAATTATATTATTTATTTTATTTACAAACTTGACAAGTTAAGTAAGCCTTAAATTTTAATAATTCGTAACCTTATAAAAATTCAAAATTACAAATATTTATCGGTTGTAAATTACAATTATATATAATAATGTTATTAGAAAGAAAAAAAATAATGAACCTAAGGTGAAAAAATCAAAGTAACATATTTTTTTAGAGATTTATACTACACAATTGTTATTTACTTTTTAAAGAATTTTTTAATAAAATGATTGGAATTTTTTTGAAAATAGATTGCCTCAAAAGGCGCAGAATTGTTATTTATTTTTTAAGAAATTTTTAATAAAAGTATTGGAATTTTTTTGAAAATATATTGCCTCAAAAGGCGTTCTACAATGAGTATGGGAGATGTTCATGTAACTTAACATATTAAATTAATAATAAACAAATAAAAACTTTGCCCCAAGGGTTAGCTCAAGTGGTTTTGAGCCAAACGTGAATCTATCCCCAACAGAGGAAGTCACGGGTTCGAATCCCTTGTTCCCCCTTAGGGTTAGGCTTGTAATCAGGCTGACGGTTTACCCTACATAATGAAACTGAGAGTTGGACAACTCCCAAAACATCATGGGATGAAATAATTTGTCGTCTTTGTGACACTAAGCTGGGAGAAGATGAAAAGCACTTCCTCTTAGATTGCCATGCATATACCCATATTAGATCCCAATTTAAAAATATTTGCCACAATACAAACTTTCCTAACCTGCTAAGTCATCAAAACTATGGTGATCTTTGAAACACTTCTCTCAATGCTTTTTGAGCATATAAATACAATTTTAAAGAAATCATCATCATCATCATCATATATATATATATATATAT
>JASDQU010417917.1:0-10098 GCA_032191745.1 Picea mariana
CCAACTCATCCTTCTAGAAGGATCGAGAACTTATTCATTTTCTCCCTTTAGAAACATTTCCGCACCCTGACCATTAACACAGTGCGGAAAGTCCGCAGTCAGGCTGAATGCAGCATGCGGAAATTAAGTATTTCCGCAGGATAGTATATATGCAGCCTGCGTACTATTTCCATAAATGTGATTTTGAGAAAATGACAAGTGTAACTTTCTTCATGAAAATGATCTTAATGAAGAGTTTGATCTTCTATCACCATGTCATTATCATGTCATCATCTCGATAACCAAAAATGTGGATAACATCTACAGTTCAGAGAATGCCTGTTAGAATGAAGACTAGCCTCCTGTATTTATACTAAAACTGGCAAAATACCTGGGCTAACGTCTCGTTCTAGGTGCCTATTTACTTAGTATATAATATTTCCTTTAGTCAACTTCTTCTCTTGGAGGCTAATAACCTTATACAAATTATCCTCTTGAGATGACTTGTCTTCTAGGGTTATTAGCCAACTAATTAGGGTTTCTTCTTTCTTCCCAGAATATTCTATTCTCATCAGGTTTACACGTGGAGGTAAATACCTCCCGCAACTACCATAATATCAACACTCCCTCCTAGCTAGGGAGGCATTAAAGGTAATGGTCTTGAGCACAAACATACCATTCACCTGGTAGCATCAAGATAGTCATATAGATTATCTCATGATTAGATCATGAGCACCATCATCACTATCAGTGTCATCAGCTGCATCATCTCTCGAAACCATACTCTAACTGAGTAATCAGACATGATGTTGGATAAGTCACTCACTCCATAGAGTGACACAAGATCCATTCTTCTAATCCGTACATATGTCCTAGAAGAATAAATGTCCTGGACCATTTTTCACCTGGGAAATATTTTTCCATTGATCATCCATCCAGCTTATAATCATTTCCAACACCACTGATAGTCTTCAAGGAAATCAAAACAATTTCATTCAATAGAACACAACCGTGTCTATCCATAGTAGTACACAACTAAAATCCAGTGGTACACTATCACACCAAGTAACACACAGATACTTGATTAGTGACATATAGTCACAATCAATGGAACACATCCACCACAGTAGCATACATCTACTGTCTAGAGACATAGAGTCTCCATAACAATCATCTAATATCAACCTGCACAGAAAACATTGTTATGATATAAACTGAATAATTTGGTTCATTTTTCCACTCACATATGTGAGATCTGGAAGAGCATCTGCCCTTAGAAGGTAAAACATCAATGATGATCTATCTGGACTATTCTTCTCAAGCAAGGAAGAATAATTTTCCTGATTTCTGAGCTTGGACCATTCACCTATCCATACCATTCCTCTGGAACTAAACAAAGTGCAACCTGGAGAGAATGAGTCTGCCCTAGGGAATGCCTGTCCCTGATTGTTGAACCTGGATGATTCACCTATCAGGGCCATTCATTCGGCACTAAACAAAGTGAAACCTAGAGAGAATGAATCTGCCTTAGGGAATGACTGTCCAGACCATTTCCTAAGGAAATGACTATTTTGCACCAACCTCCAAAATGGACCATTCTTCGAAACTGCTCACAACTGTGAGCTTTGAAAGAATAACTGTCTGGCGAGGTAGACTAGTCTTCTTGACCACTACTAAGAGTGACCATCAAGAAGAGAGAATATCCTAGACCATTCCCTATGTTAACCAAAAGGGGAATAGTTGTCTATGGTACATCAACAATCCATCAAACCATTTTCATTACGAAAATGACCGTTCGATCTGGACCATTTTCCAAACTGGAAAATTCCTGTCCGTCAGAAATCTCAAACCACTTTCCGAACTGGAAAGGAACTGATCATCCTAAACCATTTTTCAAACTTGAAAAATGACTTTCCATAAATCAATAACACATCAGTGCTCCCTCCCAACCTGGGAGTCATCTCTTACTTTTTCAATAGGGAAGTCATCTCCACAAGCTCCAACTTGAGTACGCAAACTCGTTCATCTTGGACAGAGGCTTTGCCTAAATTTCTTCTTATTTGATCATTTGTGGATATATATATTGGATAACCACTTTCTCTTTTCTGGACTTCATCGTGGAGAATGTAATGCTTGATCTCAATGTACTTCGGTCTTTTTGGAACATTGGTTTTCTCTTAAGGCTTCATATAGCTATGATCATTGTAGTGTATCATGGTTGAATTCAACTCCTTTGTTTTCTACTAGCTCATAACATCATGGTAGGGCTCAAACTAGAACATATCCATGTGGCACTTCTTCTTTCATCATGAGAGTTCGTCATGGATTAGAAATCCATCATCCTGGACTTCTGAGTAACCATTCTGACTTTTATCATAGAATATTTTCACCATGATTCTGTTGTGCATGAGAAGCTTTGCACCAAGTTGTTTGAGTCCATACAAAATCTTCTTCTATCTGCATACAAGGTTCTCTTTCTGGTATACCTCAAATCCTTGAGGTTTCTCTACATGTAAACTCCAACCCATGGATATTGTAGATGATATATTGGCTCATGTAGAGGTATGTCTGGTTTACTAGAACAAGCAATCATCATAGTCTTCTCCCTTTATCTGGGAGAACCTCTAATTCTGAATCTCGCAATGCTTACATTCATAAGTCTTCCATTAACTGTTCTTTATCACAACTTTCAGTTCCTCTGCTTGATTTCTTTCAGTGAGTTCATATCAGGCTGTTAGTCTTGTGATTCTCGATACAATGACTGGTTGGTCTGGCTTTTCTTTCTTTTTTGGAATCTTCATGTTCTTCCTCATGTTTCTCTTTAGCTCTTGGGTCCATGGAGTTTCTTATAGATTCCATGCCCTAAAGATTCCAATTATTTCTTTGATCATAGGATCACAGATGTGGATGGACAATCAGGGATACTTTAAGGCTTCTTTTCAAAGAAGACTTCTTCTGAAGTCACATTGAACACATGTTGTTCTTCATGGTTGCTTACCATGGATAGATAATTCATCATCTTCAATGGATCATAGGATTATCTCCCTCCTAATCCTTGTTTCATGTATGAATGCATGCTCTTCTTTTGGTAATATATAATTGTCTCCCTCCATCTAGGAGAGTCCATGCTTTTTTCTGCATCCTTGTTGCCTTCTGCAAAGTGTCACAAATATTTTTCCAATTTTCTCTTGATTGCTGACTTCTTTATGTATTTACTTCTTCTAGGTTTCTTCAAGATTGATTCTCATTTTGGCTTATCTTCTAGCTTGTCTTATAGTCATAGTTATAGCATTCCTTATCTTGTTGTTCTTCCATAAGTATAGTTTCTCTTTGAACATATTATCTTCTAAGAAATAGATATGCAACATATGTATAGAAAACATGGTATGTACAAGAACTATGAAGAGTATTCTTACCTTGTTTTAGAAGAAGAAGTTTGTTTTTTCCTGCTTGGATTTCTTTGAGGGTTTCCTTTCTTCAACAATTGATGCTTCGTGTGTTTCCTTCCCTTTCTTTAACTCGGGACAATGATTCTTGCAGTGACCATATTTTCGACAGTTGAAGCATTGTTTTTATGACATATCTTTCTCTTGATTTGGCTTCTTCCTTGAGGCAAACATCCTTTTGTTCCTTAAATTCTTGAATTTTGTTGTGAATACTTGATCATTGTATTTATTTTGGGGTTTCTCTTTTGCACTAATCCTCGATTCTTCTTTTTCACAACAAGTCCAAAGTTCTTCAAATGTGGGATACTCCTTCCTTGTGTTCATGCTTGCGGCAAATGCATCCCATGTCTTGGGAAGACCATTGAGTACTATATTTACCAGTTCCTTCTCTGAGATGATTTCTTCAATAGCTTGTAGTTGATATCTTAACTGAGAGATCCTCACAAATTATGATGTTATGTTTTCATCATCATTCATCTTCATGTCACAAAGTTCATTCTTCAGACTCATTACTTGTCCAATGTTTCTAACTGAGAAGAGGTTTGTTAAGGCATTGTACATCTTCTTAAATGATTCAAGATGGGAGATGTAGGGTATCAAGTGGTGTTTTATAGATTCCACTATGATACTCATGGCATTGATATCATTGTCTTTGAACTTCTCCATAACTGCAACGTTCTGCAGTTCCTTCTCTTTTCCTTCTTCAAACTCTAGTTCCACGATCTTTCCTTTCACGATATCCAACACTTTATTCTTGGCAAGAATGAGGTCAATCCTTGTCTTCCACACTTTGAAGTTAGAAGCCCCATCTAACTTGTTTTATGACTTCATAGAGTAAGTCATGGATGCTTTGACTTGGTCAACCCTAGATTTGACCAAAAAACTCAAACTTGACGTCTTAGCTTGCTGAGAGTACCAGGAGATGCGCTATGTTAGGGCACACTAGTCTATCCAGAAATTAGGTCAATCCCTTCACTTAAGGTGCATCAACGAGAGGGTTAGGGTTTCTGCAACTACACCTACTAATAACCCTAGCGACAGTGCTTTAGTAACTGCTCCTGCTAGAAACCCTAGCAAAATTTCTTCAACGAGCTTAGTTTCCTTATGGCTATGCTCCCTTCTAGTGGTTAGACTGAATGAAGGAGGTGTGGGCCCATAACCTATTAGAATATGATGGATGTGCTTGTTTAACCATAGACAATATAACTATTGTCACCCAACCATAGGCCGAAGCCACCCCCGAGCACCTTAACCTTGACAGAGAATCATTCTGGAAGAAAACCCTAGGCTAGATAGCCAAATAAAGGGTGGTGCACCTTTCTCCAACGATAGCGCACCAAGCAAGAGTAACAAGAGCTGATCAGAGACTCCAAACCATAACCAAGAGATAGTCCAAGACAAAACTGAAATCTGCTAGCTGCAACAACTCTCCTCCAAACTTGCACACAACTGGCCAATTGTAGTGCACACAAGTGTTGCTTTTATAGTTCTGAGAATGCCTTCCAGAATGAAGACTGGCGTCCTGTATTTATACTAAAAATAGCAAACTGCCTGGGCCAACTTCTCATTTTGGGTGCCTATTTACTTAGTATATAATATTTCCTTTAGTCTACTTCTTCTCTTGAAGTCTAATAACCTAATACAAATTATCCTCTTGAGCTGAATTGTCTTCTAGGATTATTAGCCAACTAATTAGGGTTTCTTCTTACTTCCCAGAATTATCTATTCTTGTCAGGTTTACACGTGGAGGTAAATACCTCCTGCAAATACCATAATATCAACAAAGCTAGTGCATGCTTGTTTTCCCTCTTGCACAAGCACGAGCTCATCTCAAACAACATCATATCACCGTCAGAGAAAGTTAGCACATGCTAGATTTCCCTCTTGCACAAGCGCGAGATCATCTTGGACATCATCCCACCTTGGGGAAAGCTAGCGCATTCTAGCTTTCGCTATTAGACAAGCATGATCATATATCCAACAACATCATCCCACAGGTGGGGAAAGCTAGTGCATGTTATCTTTTCCTCTTACACAAGCACGAGCCCATCTCGAACAACGTCATCCCACTATTATTGGACAAATCGGTAGGTGCGGACACTAACTGATCTCCCTAGATCCACCTAGATCTAGAACAAAACACACCAAAACATGACGCTTTCCTTAAGTTTTAGCTATTGAATTTACTAACTAAAGAGGGATGGGTGACCTACCGTTTAAACGTCGCTTCCTCTCACCATCCTAGCTTCGTTCTAATGCTCATACAATGATGAAACTGCAAAATAACACAACCAACCAAAGTGATAGCAATAGCATAAACTCAATATAAACCTATGTATGTGATCAAGGAATCATACAATAAAACACAAAAAGCTTTATAGGAAAGAATCATATTACTGTATCATATTAAATGTGAAAGAGAGATTACAACAATGGCCTTGATGTCATAAGGTCCATTACAACTATCCTTTGTTCCCCACACACTTTCACTCCAAGAATTCTGAGAGAACAGATCTGATAATATTCACAATCTATCTTGACAAAGGAAAAACTCAAAACCACTCTAACCAAGCTAATAATTCCAAGCCAAATCCAGCTTAGCCAATCCAAAAAGCTCTAAGCTCAAAAGCCAACTTTCTCCATGAGAGCTCCTCTCCTTTTATAAGTTGAAGAGGATAAGGTGAGGAGGTTAGGATGATCCCACTAAATCATGAAAGCGAGTAAGATCCAAACCATTCGGATGCCACCTCACCATGGGAGTTTCTCCTTCTAGAAGATTCGAGAAAATGCTCATTTTTCCCACGTGTAAGCATTCTCACACCCTGCCTATAGAGCAACCTGCGAACCTCTCACAACCCAGCTATGGTGCAACCTATGAGAATCAGACATTCTCGCACTCTAATACATAGGTAGCCTGCGAACTTCCTTTTTTATAAGGTTTTTACACAGGAAAATGAAACTTCTTTTCTCAGGAAAAGTTCTTCTCCCTTCTTTCTTCAGGAATTCAGGCCACTAACCCCTCTGAAGGAAACGGATAGGTTTACATCATTAAAGGTCATAGGGATGACAAAAATAATGTGTAATAGAGAGCCCCCCAAAGTATGAAGTTAGAACAGAGTGATAGCTGAAATACTTTGTCGAGTGTGTGTAGGGAACAAGGAATAGTCAGTCAAAAACCTGCCAACAAACAAGGAAATACAATACAATAATATATCATCACTGAGGTAGACATTCCCATACTCAGAATACAAATGACTCAGAGCATAAATGCCGACATGTGAAGATCCATGTCAAGTAAGATAGGTCATGGCCACCAAACATATACTGTGGATCCATGCCAATATGAATCAAATCTGAACATAGCAACCAAAAATACATTGTGGATCTGTGTTAAAGACTCAAATTTGAACATATCCATGAGACATACAATGTGGATCTATGCGATAGTACAAACTGAATATACTCCAATGCAACCTGAATCTGTCAGAAAAGATCCAGGGTCTTCATATCCACCACTCTATAGTACGAATCTAACCATGTGGATACATGTGTTGAAGTCAAACATGGTAGAAACCACTTGATTACTGGTCATTAGTGTATACCGTTAACAAGCACGAGGGAAATCACCATTAATGTCAATGACTCCCAAGGTACACTGGTACAATCCAACGAATGTGAATAAATGAGCTGAAGTCGAACACTCGACAGAATCTCCCGATTAGGGGTCAATAATGAAAACCCACTGTTGAAAGCAAGGAAACCTGCCATTGAGGCATGCAAGTTCCAAGGTACCAATTAGTTTCTAAGTCTGATTCCTGGATAATGAGTTGAAGTCGACAGGAAAAGACTCATCACAGGAGGGCCTTAATGTATCCCACATCAACGAATCGAAATGGGTAACAAGATTTGAAGTAGATCAGAGTAACAAGTGATTCAAGACTGACTCAGGGATGGCCGATGCAATAGAAGGCTTAAAAAATGAAGAAATGGCCGATGCAATAGAAGGCTTTCTGGGTTGAATTTCTCTTTGAACATATTGACGACATGATAATTGTCTTATAAATATTGACTCAACAACATGGATCATAGACCAACGGGTAATCTTATAAAGGAGTATGATCAAGAGAAAAGCGGATTTTCCAACCTAGACACAAAGCGAGTGAAAGGGTGTCATGTTCAAAAGTGACTCTTCCACAGAATACAGGTTTAGATACATTTTTTTCCCAATTTTTCCCCCACCATTTCTAGTGAGTACCTCTTTATTTTTACACAAGCTTGAGGAGGATAACATATTCTTGTTGATGTAAGCTCATCCTTCGGTTGAGTCCCTCGAAGTATGTTTAACGAACCCTAGGAAGGAGTGGTTCGGTCCCATAAGGGCCTTTCGATGTTTGTTTAACGAGTCCAAAGATAGAAAACTTGAGGGTTTTTCATGTTTTGAGAGTCTGAAAAACACTTAAAGGGAACTCTCTCAGTTCCTTTTTCGTAAAGTAGTCTGATGAGACTGAAAAAGAGATAAACTATCACTCAACAGACGTTTTCTTCAAATACTTGAACGAGCATGAAAATAACAAGATCGCTCGGCAATATTTTCATGTTTAGAGAGTCTGCAAAGAGCTTAAAGGGAACTCCAGTGGGTTCCTTTTTCGTATAACCTTTACGAGTCTAAAAAAGTGATAAAAGTATACAAGGTTACATTCTCATTGATTTACGAGCACAAGAAAGAACAAAGACTAAGCTCGATAAATTATTCTCATGTATTTTCGAGCATGAGAAAGAACAAAGACTAATCTCGGGATTGTTTTCATTTTTACGCAAGCTTTAAAACAAAACAAAACTATGCTTGGGATAGATTTTATTTTTACACAAGCTTAAAAACTAAACAAAACTATGCTTGGACATAGTTTCATTTTTATGCAAGCTTGAACCAGAGGAAACTATTCTTGAGGTAAGTGGTTTCATTTTTACACAAGATTGAACCATATAAAACTATGCTCGTGACTTCCCAACGCATAACATAGGGATGGTTGGTACTTAGACCCCAGCTTAAGAAACTAGCGGCTCTACTTCAACATGAAGTCCAGAGGCTGAAAATATTGCCCCCCAAGCTTCATTTCATCCAACAACAAAGGCAGAGGAAATGGAGCTTCAAATACTAGACGAAGGACTTGACTCAAACAGAGAGGGGNGAAACAAGAACTATGCTCGTAAATTTCGTTTCATTTTTTAACGAGGTTGCCACAAAGACGAAAAAACTATACTCGTAGTGGTTTCATTTTTTAATGAGCTTGAAATCAAAAAACTATGCTCAAAGACCTCTGTTTCATTTTTTAACGAGGTTGCCTTAGAGACGCAAAAACTATCCTCAAAGTCTCTCTTCTTGATCATGGATTCCAAGAGGAAAATGATCTGGAATGACACCATGTCAAGCGAAAAAACTTGGTCATGGCTTCCAAGAGGTCTTCACTGGAAGGAAGAAACACACTCTGGGAGGACACCATGTTGAGGGTCATGATAGGAGTAAAGAGATCATGCTTTAACAACCCTATCGAAGAGATCACCATGTCAACTACTAGATCTAAGTCATTAGAATTTGAAGCCATGGGCGACAATGCCACATAATTGACCTGTGGTGGGGGAAATACCGTCTGCATATAAGAACCATTCAGGGAGGCAATCCAGGCAAGATCAATGAAGGAAAGTTGATCAACAGTCACAATTGTTCCACTGTGAGGGAATGATATCAAACGAAAAAGAGTGGACACAATAGCTTTCATGGCATAGACATAATCTCGCCCAAGGAGTAAATAAAAATCCAAAGGGCCTTGAACTACCATGACGTCAATAAAGATAGTTTTCCCTCCCAAATTTATAGGAAACTGAGGAAGGGTCCCTAAAGGTTGACTGGTTCTTTTGTTAAAAGCTAATAGATTCTACGTAACCGGCGCAAGTGGAGAACAACCCAAATCTTGCCAAGCAATAGAGGACAAAATACTAACAAATGAACCTTCATCTATCAGTGTCTGAGGAACGTCTCGACCAAAAACCTGTACTATAATCTAGAAAGGAATGTGAGAGGGAAGACGAGGTCCAGTTAGCACACCCCAATCAAAACGGATGGCCTCATTACTTGGAGGGAGTTTCACGAGAGAAGGAGGAATACCCCCTAACACGGCAGAGTCTGTATCAACGAGAAAAACATGGGAAGTATCGGGTTTACTCTCGAGTGTGAGAGTAGGATCGATTGACTATGAGATCAGATCAACCACTTGGGTTTCATTCTCCAAGGGGAGAATGGGATCGACAGATGGAAACGGATCGACCACGTGGGTGACACTCTCTAACGGGAGAGGAGGATCGCCCGAAGATGGGATCAGATCAACCACTTTAGTTTCACTCTCTGAGGGGAGAGTGGGATTAACCGAGGATGGTATTGGATCAACCACTTTGTTAACTGGTTCAACAAAGGATGTGACCAGATTGACGACATGATCAACCAGATTGACCTGCGACGGGTCCGAATTGATCATTCCATCAACTACAGGTGGGTTGAAAGAAAGATTGCGATAAGCAACTAGAAGTTGAGGCTGTGAAACAATCATGTCTTCTAGGAATTTCAAGGCTTCGTCTATATGAGGGCAAAGGTGAGTGAGATGACTCCCTTTGCATAACA
>JASDQU010417919.1:0-10169 GCA_032191745.1 Picea mariana
ACACAGAACATTAGAGGCCCAATTTACAGCTCGCAAGTCTACGATCCAAAAAAGTGGCTAAGTATGGAATAAGGGATCTGTACATATTTAGTATGTATTGCTCGTTTATGAGAGCCCGCCATCCCCGGAGTCTATCTATCAAATTGTATATTGCGAAAATCACTAGAAGTAGAATGTTGAGCCGGCCAGCCCACAAGTCCACTTGTCAATTTGTATATTGTGGAGTTCTGGGTGCTATTTTTAAGGCACGAAAAAATAGAGGCCCGTTTTTTAGCCTATGGGTGCTATTTGTATATTGTGCAACTATGGGTGCTATTTGTAGGACACAGAACATTAGAGGCCCAATTTATAGCCCGCCAGCCCGCAAGTCTGCGATCCAAAAAAGTGGCTAAGTATGGAAAAATGGATCTGTACATATTTAGTATGTATTGCTCGTTTCTGGGAGTCTGCCATCCCTAGAGTCCGTCTGTCAATTTCTATATTGCGGAAACCATTAGAAGTACAATGTTGAGCCAACCAACCCACAAGTCCGATTGTTAATTTGTATATATCGAAGTTCTGGATGCTATTTGTAAGGAACAGAATAATAGAGGCCCATTTTTGAGCTCGCCAGCCCGAGAATCCGCAATCCAAAAAGTGTACATGCTCTATAAAATCTCAGCCACCCCGCAAGTCTGCCTGTCAATTTTTATATCACAAAACTATGGGTGCTATTTGTATGACATGGAACAATAGAGGCCTATTTTTTGAGCCCGCTAGCCCGAGAACCCACGATCCACAAAGTGGCCAAGTATGGAATGTGATATTTGTACATGCTCTATAAAATCTCATGTCCATACTTTATAAAGGTACATATTTAGTTTTTCCTGGTTTCTACACATACTGGTCTGGTCACCACACAATTGGTGTTGCACATGAATTATGAAATATGCACTACGAGTCTGACCGAGCCCTTTTGTTTCCTTAACCAATTTTATGCCCGCGGGTTCCCCACTATGCATTATCGAACTCTTGTTCCACGTTTTCTGAGTGTACATCTTGCATCCAAAAGTTGGTAATCAATGTCTATGCTCGTGGGTTCCCAGACGGTGGAGTGGAAGATTTGATGTCCATCTAATCTTGCGCCCGAGACTTTGGTGATCTACAATTGGACCTAGACTCGAAGGTTGCGACTCATTTACTAATTTTATTTAATTAAAATGTACAATATCAATATTTATTATTAATAATTTAGTACTTGAAAATAATGTTTTTAGATAATGTTAGCTATATAACATATATGTTATATGTTATACATGTAGACAATCGCAATCTTGAACTCGTCAGTCTGGGAGTTTGTCTATCAATTTGTATATCACATAACTCCCAGTGCTGCGTGGAGGACACGAAAAAATAGAAGTGCAACGTTGAACGAGCCAGCCCGAAGTCCGCCGATTAATTTGTATATCACGGAAGTCTAGGTTCTGTTTGTAGGGCACAGAACAATAGAGGCCCAATTTTCAGCCCGACAGCCCGAGAACCTTCGATCCAAAAAGTGGCTAAGTATGGAATGAGGGATCCGTGAATGCTCTATAGAATCTAATATCCATACTTTATAAAAGTACATATTTAGTATGGATTACTCGTTCGTCGAAAAATTTCTAGGCCTAGATCTGGCAAATAAACGTGTTCAGATTTCCACTTACTTTTATATCGCCAGCCCGGTCGCTCTCTTGCCCATTTGATATTGTACAGATTACATGTAATATGTATTACATATTACATGTAATGTGTAATACATATTCAATTTTGAGCCCGCCAGTCATGGAGTCCGTTTGTCAATTTGTATATCGTGGAACTTTGAGTGTTGTTTAGAGGAAACAAACCAATAGAAGTACAATGTTGAGCCATCCTAACCACAAATTCACTTCTCAATTTGTATATCTCGCAACTTTGGGTGTTGATTGCAACACACAGAACAATATAGGCCCAATTTGACTCCAACAGCCCAAGAACCCGTGATCCAAAAAGTGGCCAAGCATGGCATGAGGGATCCATACATGCTCTACAGAATATGATATCCATACTTTATAAAAGTACATATTTAGTATGGATTACTCATTCCTCGAAAAATTTCTAGGCCCAGAACTGGCGGATACACATGTTCAGATTTCTACTTACTTTTATATCGCCAGCCCAGCCGTTTGCTTGCCCGTTTCATATTGTACATATTACATGTAATATGTATTACATATAATGTGTAATACATATTCAATTTTGAGCCCGCCAGTCCTGGATTTCGTTTGTGGATTTGTATCTCGAGGAACTCCAATTGTTGTTTGGAGGACATGAGACAATAGAAGTGCAATGTTGAGCCAACCACCCCGCTCGCAAGTCCGCGATCCAAAAAAGTGGCTAAGTATTGAATAAGGGATCTGTACATGCTCTATAAAATGTCATGTCCATAATTTATAAAAGTACATATTTAGTATGTATTGCTCCTTTCTCAGAGCTCGCCAACGCTAGAGTCCGTCTATCAAATTATATATCACGAAACTCAATAAAAGTAAAATTTTGAGCCAACCAGCCTGTAAGTCCGCTTGTAAATTTGTATATCACGGAATTCTAGGTGCTATTTGTAACACACAGAACAATAGAGGCCTGTTTTTTTAGCCTGCCAGCCTGAGAACCCACGATCCAAAAAGTGTATATGCTCTATAAAATCTCATCTAGCCTGCAAGTCTGCCTGTCAATTTGTATATCACAGAACTTTAGGTACTATTTGTAGGACACAGAACAATAAAGGCCTATTTTTTAGCTCGCCAGCCCAAGAACCCGTGATCCAGAAAGTGGCCAAGTATGGAATGAAATATCCCTACATGCTCTATAAAATCTCATGCCCGTACTTTATAAAGGTAGATATTTAGTTTTCCTTGCTTTGTACACATATTGGTGTGGTCACGACACAGTTGGTGTTGCACATGAATTATGACATATGCACTAGGAATCCGACTGATCACTTTCGTTTTCTTAGCCAATTTTATGCCCGTGGGTTCTCCGCTATGCATTATCGAACTCTTATTCCCCGTGTTCCGAGTATACATCTTGCATCCAAAACTTGGGTAATCCATGTCTATACTTGCGGGTTCCTAGATGATGGAGTACCATATTTCATGTTCATCTATATCTCTACATCACGAGTCCTACCGACTGCCATTCGTTTTCATAGTTCGCAAATTTTATGCCCGCGGGTTCCTTTGTGGGTGCCACCCAACTCTCATGCCTTGTGTGCACAGTTTACATTCTTCTTCCTGAAACTTCGGTGATCTATACATGTAGACAATCGCAATATTGAACCCACCGGTCCTGGAGTCTGTTTGTCAGTTTTTATATCGTGGAACTCTGGGTGCTATTTGTAGGAAACAAAACAATAGACGCCCAATTTTGAGCCCGAGAACTCGCGATAAAAAAGGTGGCGATCCATACATACTTTATAAAGGTGCATATTTAGTTTTCCCTCATTTGTACACATACTGATTTGGTCACCACACAGTTGGTGTTGCACATGAATTATGAAATATACACCACGAGTCTGACTGAGCGCTTTCGTTTCCTTAGCCAATTTTATGGCCATGGATTCCCGGATACGCCTTATCAAACTGTCATTCCCCATGTTTCGAGTGTACATCTTCCATCCAAAACTTGGGAAATCCAAGTCTATGGTTGGGGGTTCCCAAATGGCGAAGTGGCAGCTTTCATGTCCATCTATATCTCTACATCACGAGTCCAACCGATCGCCATTCCTTTTCATAGTTTGTGAATTTTATGGCCACAGGTTCCTTTGTCGGCGCCATCCAGCTCTCATGCCCCGTCTGTGTGGCATACATCTTGTGCCCAAAACTTCAGTAATCTACAATTGGACCCGGACTCAAAGCTTGCAACTCATTTGATAATTTTGTTTAATTAAATTGTACAATATCAATATTTAATATTCATATTTTAGTATTGAAGTCCACTTGTCAATTTCTATATCACGGAACTCCGAGTGTTGTTTGGAGGACACAGACCGATACAAGTGAAATATCCAGCCAGCTAATTAAATTGTGAAATATCAAAATTTGTATATCGTGGAACTTTGATCTGTAAACAGTCGCCATCCTGGACCTGCTAGCCCTACAGTTCATTTGTCATTTTGTGTATCGCGGAACTCTGAGTGTTGTTTGGAGGACACAAAACAATAGAAGTGCAATGTTCAACCCGCAAGTCTGCTTCTCAACTTGTATATCGCTGAAGTCTGGGTACCATTTCTAAGGCATGGAGCAATAGAAGCCCAATTTTGAGCCCGCTATCCCGAGAACCCGCGATCCAAAGACTGTACATGCATCCCTTCGCTATGCTCCCTGAAAGCCTACACAAAATCACACTTTCCATACTTAGCCACTTTCTCGCAATTCCACAAATATAAAAACCCTCTACTGAACTGCACCATCATGCCCTCTTACGTTCTACACATTTTGCAGTCAAAAATTTCGACTAATCAGTTTCACCGTTAGGCACTCACCTATCCTCACTATCTCCTATAAACTTATTTTGAAGCTCATCCAACCGCTTTTTAGACTTGGCCATTCCTTCCTTGCTTGCTCTTCCCCATCTTCGTCAGCTTCGCACATGTCCATAATAAAAAATAATGTTTGTATATACATATGTCTTGATTCTAAATATTTAATGCTAACAACTCATCGTGTAGGCACCATCTAAATTGTCATTGATGGGCGCAAGGCTTGAGAGGATATGCCATTAATGTGCACTAAACCAATATTTGCGGAGCCTTTTGTTGTCCTTTCCCATTGTTAATTTCAAATACCATGGAATGTCATTCACACGCCGTCATCTTGGTTCCTTCACGAAACCTCCAATCCTTAAATGTTCTTCGCTGTAACCACCACCTTTGCACTTTTAAGTATGCAATAATTAAGCTTTACTTCTAACAATTCACGATACAACACACATAGAGATTGTCATTAATGACCGAAGAGCTCGAGGATATTTTCCATTCACATGCATTGAACCAATATTTCGAAGGGGTTATATTGTCCCCTCCATTTCTTCATTTCAACCAGCGTTTGGACCAAATCGACGTTTTCATAAACCACTGCCAGCAGCTCCACAATAGTTCTATAGAGATACAAGGAACATCTTCGGGCCTAAGGACCATAACCACCACAGTAACAAAGCATCGCTCCAATGACCTGCCACAATAACAAAGAAACCCAAAGTTCTTCAAATGGAGGAGGTTCATCTTAAAATTGATAGTTCTCACAAGCTTCCCATGCATAAGAAGGGAAAATAATTGTAGGGGAGGCGGAGGAGCCCGGAATTTAGAGTGAAAACATGGATCTTGACGCTGATCTGGATAGCATATTCTGTAACCTTGATCAGCCGGGAGACGTGATTCAACATGGCTACCCAATGGACATAGTTGATACCGAAATTTTTGATGAAGATGAATCCTTCGTATTCCAGAGTGTTGTTTTTGAAAGCGATTCTAAAAAATTAATTATTGAAAAAAGAGATATAAAAAATAAGAAAAGAAAACATCGTTTAGAACTTGACCTTGCCAATATGTAGGTGTCCAAAATCTCTGAACTTCACATGGCAACCAGAGATGCTCTTCATGATTCGATTCAAGTCATTGAGGCCGAGAATGCCAGACTAAAGGACCAGATCAAGGAATTAGAGGAAGCTTTGTTTCCTATGCCATTGCTTGGCAGTCCTTTGGCAATAACCATGCCTGCAACTCCCTGCACCCCTGTAGCAAAGCTAAAAGGCTTCTCCATCTTCCTCGCATCCTGTAGAGGATATGTGGGAAAAAATATCAACAAAATAATGGAACTAATTATTAAGGCCTGGGAAACATCACAAAATATAGATTCCCTGGGAAGCAGGGCTCAAAACTTGCTCCAACTTCTACAAACGGATTTAGAAAATGAAGACAATTTCTATTTGCACATGTTCATCCCTTTTTCCTTTCATGTAAACAACATGGTAGACAGGGCAAGAAGACAACATGATCTCTCGTCCAGAAAATGACTCACTCAATTAGAAGCATGCTAGAAAGAGAAGGTGAAGAACCTGTATATCATCGTGCAATTATGTGAGCAAGCAATATCAAATAAATAAACATTATTCACAAAGCTCACCAAAATAGACTTAGCTGGAAGGACCAACAAATTGCAGGACCCTAGCTTAATTGTCAACTCATTGGCGTTATCCAAGCAAGCTTTCGATAAACAAGTTGATAATTTTAAGGCCTTCTCTTTAGAGAAATTTTACAGGATTCTTGAATATCATGAAGAACACGTGGACAACTGGCTAGTCCTCTATTCGCTACAGAATGGAGACATTCATCGGGCTCTATGTAATCTTTCTATTGATCTAAGAGAATTAGAAAATGAACTTTTCAGCATTATAATCCGGAATGACATCAACGTCGCCCCCTTGAGAAGCTACATTGAGGAGAACTTGAATCGAGTCACTAATGAATCAACAAGCAAATAGAAAAATACTTATATGGAACATCGCTATAAATCCTTTGTTTATCAATCCAGTTATTCAAGCGGGTCTGCGATGAAAACCAATAGGAAAAGGCATCAACAAGCAAATACCAAAAATACTTATATGTACCATGGTTGTAAGTCTGTATTGATAGTCCTTTCTTTATCAATCTAGTTATTCCACCTTTTTTGAATAAAAATCTATAGCCAAATACTGATATCTTCCCATTTCTACTTTTCAGGTATCATAGTCTACTGTCTCCCACTTCTTCTTTCCACAATCCTATTTCTTGTACATATTTCTCTTATGGTCTGCGAGAGCCCCAATCCCAGTCTTTATGACAAACACATTTAAATTTCTAGGAATATGTAACAAACTATTCTTTTTTTCATATATTCCAAATAAAATTATTCTTTTGTCTCCTTATATATTTATGTGCTCCTAGATTTTTATCTTCAACTATGTTGAATATCAAGACATTATGTTTATTTTATTTCAATTCTCTTTTTTTTTATGCATATCTTTTTCTGCTTGGTCAGTTTCAAAATTAAATTTGAGATAAATCACTCACTCAAATTTGAGATATCATATTTGACATATATATATATATATATATATATATATATATATATATATTTCCAGGAATATGTAACACATTTTTTTATTTTTTTATATAAATGTAACACATTTTTTTATTTTTTTATATAAATGTTATAAAATTGTGTTCAGTACTTTTTTTTCTACACACATATAAAGAGTATGTCATTTCATGCATCCTTACCACCTCTCCTTCATTCTGCTTGCCACATCTGCGCTGCAATTTCAAGGCCCAAGTCCAATTCGGCTATTACATCAATACGAGGCCCTAATTCAAATAGTCCGCAAGTCCGCTTGTCAATTTGTATATCGTGGAACTTTGTGTACTATTTGTAGGGCACAGAACAACAGAGGCCCATTTTTGAGCCCGCCAGCCCGAGAACCTGTGATCCAAAAAATGTAATTTATGCTGTCTAGGAACCTATAATTTCATAAATTTCAATTTCTTTTGTGTCCATGAGCCCTTGTTTTGAAGAAAACTAATTTGGGGATGCTAATTTTTTTTGTGTTTTTGTCCACGAACGTATGTAAGGAAAACTAATTCAGGAATGCTATATTTTTTGTGTCCAAGAACCTTTTAAATGTTAATAATTTTTGATAGATTTCAGGAAAAACTAATTGGGGAATACTATATTCTGCATGGAAACCACATGTACTTCAACTTCCTACCCACGTGTCTGTACTCGGTTGCATTTATTCCCATTCCAACCTGGCAGGGACTACGCTTACATGTAACACTTATTAATATAGTAAATTTTTTTCACGGAAGTTATTAATATATTAAATATATACCTATCCACCAAAATATTATTATTTTTAGTTATTTTTTCTCATTTTATTGAAAATAAACATTTCACTTATATTTTTTGACTAGGAAAAAAACATTGATGTAGCTACAGAGAAATGATTTTCAAGACATTTCAAAGAGTGCATATGGTTTTATGATTTTAGCGGATTTGCTAATTTTGAAGATTTAAATAGTTTAGGTTCATATTTTGATTTGTGTAGAGCCTTTTGTATTATATTATAAGAGAGTGTGTTTGGTCTTTATGTATTCATTTGATTTCATCATCAAAATGATTTAATTACATAGAGGAACTCTGTGTATTGAATTCTATGATTTGATTCCTTCTAAGTTTTGTTCAATTGTTAAAAGGGTTTAATACATATAAAGGATAAATTGATTTAAATAACTATTAGTAAGATATATGAGATCTTTTTGTTTAATTATATTTATGAATTTTGATATGAATTCTCTAAATACCAATTTTCACTTAGCAAAAGTTGTAAAAAAAAATACAAACAAAAAGAAACAAACAAGAGGTATATGTTCATTGTCAGAGTTGTGTTAGGCTTTACTCCTAGCATATTTGACCTTGTAGCTAAAGACAAGTCACCATCTCTTGTTGTCCTTGTTGACTGGACATGTTGAAGCTTTTATTTCTAGTTGTTTAGTTTCTTTCACTTTGAGAAAATAAGCTCATTGCCATTACATGTTCCTTCAACATGGCCATCAATGAATTTTTCCTTCATATTCAAATGGATGTTCTTCACAGGGATTAGGCACTTAGATTCATATAATAGACTCCTCTTCCTTATTATGATTATAATCTAGCATTGTGCAAAAGTTGGGAAGCATGCTTCATCCATTACCCTATGGTGCCATGAATATGCTTTCATCCATTATTGATTAGGATAACGTGGATTTCCCAATGCAAGTAGTGTAAGATTTCCCTAGGTAGTCGATAAACATTATGTATTGGTCTCCAATAGAGCCTAGTTTTCTATCTTGTGGCTAGTCATTAGCTTGATGTAAGAGACAAATCTACTCACCTTGTGGTGGATAGGATCCATGTGAAGCACCCACTATTGGGCTCATCATTCACTTTTGATTCTTTTCTTTTTTTCAATTTATGTAGGGCTCCATGATGGTTATGTTTATCATTCACTTTTGATTTTCCATTTTGTTCAACTTACACAAGGTTATATAATGCTTATGTTTATCATCTCCAACCTTGCTATCTAGATTAAGACCATTGTTGTTGACAAGCATCATACAATGGTACACCCTATTTACATTAGCACTTCATGTAAAAGGAAAAATTCTTGGGCCGATTACCATTATAGGTATTTTGTAAAAGAAAGATCATAGTCAATTTTGCCAATGAATTAATTTAAAGGCGATTTGGAGTAGATGGTAAAAATGAAATCTAGGAGGCTTAATGGGTCAATGCTCTCAAGAAGCTTAATGGTTCATTGCCCTTAGTAAACAACTCACTTTAGGAGGTGCTCAAAATATTGAAGCTTTTGCTTAGGTTTTGAACTTGTGACCAATTACAATTATACTCAATATTATAAAAATCATAACCAACTTTATTAACTAATTATTTGAAAAATAATTTGATAAAACAAAATAAATCCAAAATCCAATAAACATAAATAAAGTAAATTTTTTTCATGGAAATCATATTTTCCTCCATGCATAGCATATAGTGTTGTTTATAAGGACAAATGCAAGACTCCCTACCTAATGTTTGACTTTCACACTCCATGAACTCTCTATAATCCATTAAAGTACAATCATATTAAAATCTTAAACTTTAAAGTTATTAAAATTTAATAAGAAAAAATATTTAATTTGTAAATAAAAGTTATGTTTTAATATATTTTACGGATAAAACCTATCGATTTTTGGATTTAAACTCGTGACCTCTTAAAAAAGAAACACATGTTTTTAATCATTAAACTTAATTTATGGTCTTGTCCACATGTTAACATCTTGTTCGTAATGTTTACCCAAACGTATTCCAAAACGTCAGCAAGGCCAATATTCATCGCTTCAGTTTACTTATCCGCTAAATGTCCTGTGCCTTAAGGAAAATCTGACGGTCCAGAGCAATCCTTCAGAGCGAAGATTGATCTTAGCCGTTATACACCTTAAAGTAATGGACGAAGTTGTTACTGTACATAACTTGGTGTGAATCGTTCGTTAGGCGGAAATGAAAAACAGGTATTTATTATTTTAATTCAAAATAATC